>CANYCX015288628.1:0-10265 GCA_948193385.1 Breynia disticha f. nivosa | reverse complement strand
TAATCACCTCTTATGATAAGCACATAACTACAATCACATCTCAAATTATGCTCAATTTAAAGTTAATTAAGAACCATATCAAATTTCAATTTTCCTAAGAACATCATGTTCATATGAGCATTTCACAACTTATTGACTTATATATTTATAATTTGTAATATCATATAAATTCTTAATTCAACCAGTATAAGTGCACAGACACCTATAACAACACTCATATGACCTTTTCAATTCTTTCATAAGTCGTGTTCATTATCACATCAATATTAATCAAGCATAGTACTTAAAAACGCATTTTATAACCTCTCTGGAATTCATTACGAATTTCCATAAGACAATCATAACAATACAAGATCATACAAGATCACTTAAACACACATACTTTATCAACCATATTTTGTGTTCATAACATACACGAAATTCATTCGATCATTTTTCTCATTCTTCAACAACTCACACACATACCATATCAATTTCCAAACCATCACTAAACATTTCTTAGCACTCTACCTCATCATTTGCGTTCAAGCATAACAAACACAGGTTTGTTTATCTTACAAACAATCTCAACTTGTTTATCAATCAACATAATTACTCATTCAATGATTCCACTCTCACAATTACAACATGTAATCAACATACGAATTGTCAAATCAACAATCATTTCACACTCAACAACACACAGGTATAGGGACAAGTTGCATTCGTGTTACTTACCTCTCGAAAACCATTAGCGGCTCGGTTGTGAACCGTTCCCACAGCGACCCGAATTTCCTATAATCAATATTATGATTTCTCATTAATTTAACATTCGTTAATCACGCAAAATTAAAGGATATCTTCAAAACATGCATGATTAATTTCCTTTTATTAGTTCTTCCTCACAATTTCTTCCGTAATTACTTATTTTCCTATTGTACATCCTTAACTACCATATTTAATTCTTTCCACCAACCTTCATTATTTCTTTCCATAATCTCATTTAGGTTTAATTTTACGATTTATACGCTCTAGCATATGCTAGACTCTCATTCTCTACTTTTCTCTTTAAAACCCTTAAACTTTTTTTCTATCCTTTTTCCTATCTCTTTCACCATTCAATATCCAATTAAATTGGCATGCAAAACACTATCATTGAATCCCAAAGAAACTTACCTAAGCAACAAAATTCGAAATTAAACTCCGATTGCCAAAACCCAAACTCGTCACTTTGTGAGAGTCACCTTCTAACATCGATTTCGAGCACCTAAATCACAGTTTAACACCAAAAATGGTTACTACTAGTTAGTACACATGTTAAGCTTTTCAACAAGTCATCATTTGCTCAAATTGGAGCTAAAATGAGAGAGATATGATGTCGGAAAATTAGGGTTAGGATGAAAAACGGGATTTAGCAAAAACCTTACAAGAAATCTTACCGATTCTTGCTCACGGACTGATTCCGGAACTCCCAAAGTCCAAGGTTCCGTGAAGATCGATTGTAGCTAAGGTTTTTGAGGTATGAAAGAGGAGGGGAAGGAAGTAACTGGTGGTGGTGGAAGAGAAGGGAAAATAGAGGGATATATATATATGTTCGGAATTGGACAGTTTCGTCTTTTTGGTTTCTTACATCTCGCCCTCTTTCCCGCTCGACTCACAACTCGATTATTATTTCCTCTAGCTTAATTATTATTTCCATATAATTCTCACATCTTTCCTCCGAATTATTATTGTTAATAATTTGTGAAAAAATTATTTGTATTTTTCTACGCATTTTTAATTGAAATTTTGATTAAATGAAAAATTGAAAGCGTTACACAACCAGTTTTCCATAAAGATTAGGTGTCACTATAACATCAACCTATTCCATCTTTGAAACAAGCTGCAAACGGCAATATCAACATCAACCTCATATTTCTCGAAATACATCGGCGCATGCGTCGCCTCTATTCCCTGCTCTGCAACTAAGGATAACAATTTCTTCTGTGAGACTTCAGTGGTATCACCACCGAATTCAAATTATTCCTTAACAAAAGAACATTACAGGTAGCGAAGAAAGAACAAGGTCCATTGTCATTATGGAGAATAATAGAAGTACAAAGATTGAGAGGAATAATACAGTAGGAAATCGATCCTTGTCTCAAATTCCATGCGACAGCATAAGAATAGTGAGGAAATGTGAGAAGATGAAGCTTTCAAAATCACAGGAGGAAGAAGACAATGTCAAAATATGAATAAGAATGGAAACAGAGTATTTAGGTTTTCTCTTTTGCACATCATCTTCATAGAAGATAGGATACGTCTTATGCAGATCAATAGCGGAGAGAACATCAGATTTTTGAATCATGCCACTGAGGCCAGAGGCCAGATTCAAAGCTCTGGATTTAGACATTGCTGTGAGAGATCTCAGACATATTTTTAATGAAGAAGTAAAAGGAATGATGTTTGTGTAAAGAGAAATGAAAAGTAATTTATGCTTAAAGAGCAAAGAAAACAAGAAGAGACTGTATGGGAGGGTTACCATCGTCAATCCACAAGCAATGATGAATGATGACGGCGACCTAATCAGTTTTTTTCTTACTGTACAAAGATTTGTGCTCGGTGGTCATAAGAAAAGCTGTGGAAAGGAGGAGATGAGTTGCGGTGTTTGGTTAAATGACATGCTCATACCATCTGACAATTAGAAGCAGAGTTAGATGAGGAAATTGATTTTTTTTATATGGAAACATCAATAGTGTGTAACTTATATATGTTGTTTACAAATGATTTTAAAACAAAAATAAAATGACATTTGTATTCACTTTTTTTTTTTTAACCACGAGGTATTCTGAGCACTCCAGACTAATTCTCGTTCGAGCCGAACAGGACCACAAGGGCGGTAAAGCTCTCCCAACCAAGTTTTAACGCAGTTGCGTACCCAGAACTCGAACTCGAGATCACTGGTTAAGCTAGAACAACTCTACGCCAGTTGATCTACGCGTTTGGTTTTGTATCATCTAACAAGGGGAATGTTGAAATATATGAAGAGAAACAAAGTGAGTTTTCCAGATGAAAGAGATAAATTTTTTTAGTTTGTACATTCCCACATATATAAACACCTCAAATTTTTCTTATCTCTTTCATGCGACACAAATTCATTTCCTTTCTGTTCATATATTCTAACATCTACTAGTTCTATTCTAACAATAGATTTTAATTTTTAAAGACTATGTGGCGATGGAAAACATTCGAATATATGAATTGAATATTGCAAATGCATCATTCTATTTTTTCGTGTTAAATCCGCTTATAGAAATTTTTTCTTTCAAAATTGTCAAGGTTTTAATTAGAAAATTTCTTGGCCTTCTGGTTCATACAAGAAATCACATCAACAGGTGATCTGTGGTAGATGAAGACTTCATTATTTAATAACGGTCTACTCTATTAAAAGAATGATATTATTTCTGGAAACACAAACAATCATAGACAAGACTTATGAGTCTCTTCCAATGTAGATGTTGCACCATTCTGACAGAAGCTCTTGCTAGATTTTACTTGAGTCTCTTCCGAAAATATACCTTCTGAACCAATCAGACACAACCAACACTCTTGTCCTCCAGCTAACTAGTTTACTGTAATTTTAACGAAAAATATGGGAACCAAAAAGAGACAGCAAAAGATTACAAATATAAGGACAGTCAAAACAAATATTGTTACCTCGCATACACCGAGTACCAAAGCCACTGAGTGCTGTGACCAATGGAGACCCAATCTCCTGGAAGTTGAGCTGCGGTTTGGTCTCCTCCCAATGGCGCAAATTGTCCCAAGTGCTTGTACCTGAACGCATGAAATCGATGGCGACCTGATCCCCTGAATCGGAGAGGACCTTCAGGATTCATTTCGCACTCCTCCATACGATTAAAGCAGTTAGCAAGGTATTGCCCTTGCTGGGCCGCAACCTGTGCAGTTGCGGGGAGACATTTCATTTGAGAATCAACTTCAGATAGAGCTTTCTTAAATGTTTCGATATCTATCTCCTTTTTTTCATTTCCTTGAGCATTGCTCAACAAGACATCAAAATTTTTTAACTTGTTCTTTTGTAGATAGATTTCGATTTGTGGGTATCTCTCGCCGATGTTCTCAACAACTTCTTGAAAGTCTTTGAGATTTAAGGTTCCAGTGTTGTTCTTGTCTGCCTTGCTGAATATTACTGATATATCCTCCTGAAAAGCAACAAAAACATCTCTTATCACCTGTATAAGATGCAGAAGACTATAACACATAATAAACAGACGTATGTACATATGATATATTCTATAATTGGATATCACTGAAGTGAAAATCTATGCACCATGACTTTTCTCTGGTTTATGGTTGCACAATCACCAAGAGCATATATACCATCACACCCTTCAACTCTCAACCACTCATCGGTAGCCAAAACACGCCTGTTTTCCTGTGCTCAAATAAAGGATGAGTTGTTTTTATTGGAAATGATTAGATGCGGAAGCGGATATTTTTGAAGTGGAAAGTAAATATAAATGTTAGCTCAAAGGATCAAACCTGACCAATCTGCTTCATAAAATCCTTAATCACAGGGCGAGTAGCAACTCCAGTGGACCACAGAACCATTCCATATGGTATAGAATCAGTTCGGCCAGTTTTTCTGTCTTTGGTAGAAATCTCCTTTTCAGCCACTTTAACAACCATTGACCCTGTCCTTACATCCATTCCATCTCTCTGGAACTTTTCTGCAGCAAATTTAGTGATTCTGCTGTCAAACCTGCCACAACAGGGCAATTTAGAGCTGGTGATATCACAACTATATACAGAATGTATATCATTTCACCATATAATTGTTTGTCACTCGGAGCAAATTAGAACCAACTATTTTTCTTACAAAAATTACTTGCTCACATGTTTAAAATGTGATCGCCTGCTTCAAGAAGCGTAATCTTTATGTAGTCTTTTATTGAAGGATACAGATTAGCCAAATCTTCAAATGCAAAGTCATGAAGCTCTGCAGCATACTCTACACCAGTTGGACCGCCCCCGACAACTACAAAATGCATGATGCGCCTTTTCTCCTCTTCACATATGTTAGGAAGACTTGCCCTCTCATAATGATCAATTATGGACCTACGTATCCTTTGAGCGTCTTCTACTTCCTGCAATGATGAGCTATGCAAGCTGAATAACTTATTCAATGTTGGCACAGACATGGTTTGTGGCAGACAGAAGATTATCAGACTCATGATACCTTCAAGAAATGAGCATATTTCTCAACACCTGGTGTGTTGAAAGTGTTTGAACAAGCACCCATTGCCAACACCAACACATCATAATCCATAGTGAATTCTTCAGTCGCTTCCATAGTTGAGGATCGTCTGGATCGACAGTGAATTTTCTTCTTTATTGGATCAATCTTATAACATTCAGCTTCCTCAAATTCAACTTTGAAAGGTTTCTGAAGTGGAAAACAAAAGGTATTGTTGATTCAAGAAAGTTAGTGGTAGTGGCCAGTACCCAAGTCCAAGCCATGTCTTACATTGCAGTGAGCTTATATAAATCTAATGTCATCCTAGTTAATCGTAATGCATAGACATCAATGAATGAAGCATAAAAACAGGCAATATCAATTGAAACAGTAACAGAGAGAACAGCAACCGATTTTCATTTACCTTGTTGACAATATTGCGAATTGGTTCGACAATGCTTCGTGCCTCCACTGTGCCATTAGTGACACTTGGTAAGAGAGGAGTAAATGCAAAATAGTTGCGAGGGGACACTACATGAACATCGTAGGCGGAACTCTTCAAGTTCTTTAAAAAACTTGTGCCAGCCCAGCCTGTTCCGAGAACAATCACCTTTTTTTTCTTGCCCTGACTTTGATCAGTGATAGGAGCTATAATTTGCGTTTGGTTGGAATCAGAATATGCCAGCAAACCTCCACCACTGCAATAATGTCATGTGCTTTGTTAGAATCACTATATGAACTGTGTGAAATCAGAGACAGATGCAACGAGTTAGCCCATAAATTTTTTTTATTCTTCTACGGTATAAATTATACTATTGCAAACGATCAATATATTATATATATATTATATTAAATATTTATGTATATATATTAATATAAAATAAAATACATAAATAATTAATTGATATGCTATTTTATAATATTTTTTAAGATTAAAATTTAAACATTAATTACAGTATTTAAGACGGTCAACATTATAAATTATACAACTGCTGTCAAAAAAACATTATAAATTGTACAACTATTTTTGAAATTACTGTAAAAAAAAAAGCAGAATATTGTCTTTTGCTCCGTCAAGAAAAGAATTACTATTGTCTTTTAAAGATAATTTATTTATTTTTTTAAAAAAAAGGGGTTTGGCCAAGGATTTTAATGTGGCTCCATACTCAATTCTTGGTATTCGTCGCATGACAGCTGTAGTCGCGAATCGAACCCAGGACGTTGGTTAAGGGTGGAAGAGCCCTCTCCGCTCGACCACACACCCCTTGGTTAAAGATAATTTATTTTTTACGTACTATAAAAGGTGACTCTATATTTTCTATATATTAATATAAAACAGAACTCAATGAAATTAATGGTAGTTGAACTGTCAATTTATATTTATTTTGATATTATTAAAATTTAAATTGTCTAATTAATACATATTATGAATATTTTTGAAAATTAATATGATTGTGAAGTAAAAAAAAGCTATGGTATTGAATGATTATAGGTACAAATTTGATGCGGCAAATGTTTACTTTATATCTATCGTATAATATTGTGCAATACAACTTTAAAAATACTCTATTATTTAAAAGTTTCTTCTTATTACAAGTAATTTGTTTCTTAACCAAAATTCTAACTTAAACATTCTTTAATTTTATTTATTTAGCATTTTTCTATTATTTCAAATAATCTACAATTTATTCTAATTTTTTAAAATACAAAAGTCTAATCAATAGAATTTATGTATCTTTTAATTTTATTCATTTAGATGTAATCTGAAAACTATTAGCTAAATTAATAAAAATAAAAAATAATTTTAAAGAAATTTAAAAATTTAATTCATATTTTTTTAAAATTTTTGTCATTTAATAAAATATTTAACTATCAAAAAATATATATATATATATATATATATATATTTTAATCAAATCATTAAATATAAAAAAATAATTTTTAATTTTACTTTAGCAAATATTTAATATGAAGTATTTTATATTTTAACAATAGCACGAAGAAATATGGAAATATATTTTTATAGAAGTAAATTTGGTAGCAAAAATTTATTTTTTATTTAAACTTATCTACATAATTAGTTCGACAATTAATCATAAGTATAAATTTATTTTAAAATAAGTATTTATAATTTTTAGAACTTTTATTTGGTGAATTCATTAATCATAAAATATTTATATGAAGTAATTTTTTAAATATTGCATACTCTTTAACTATTAAAATAAGATATTTTTATTAATTATAATTGATGTAAATTTTATTAAATTTTTTATATTTAATTTATATCAAAAGAAAAATACATAATTTATAAATAAATAATAATGTCTAAAATATTACATTTATTGATAATAAAATATTATTCACATATGTAGAATATATGTTTAAAATAAAAATAACATCACATTTAATTATATATTTTTAATAGCACTCATTTGATGTAGATAAATATTATAATTAATATGATAACATCTAAGTAAGTAAATATTTTATAAAATAATTAATACTTTTTAAATTTAAAATTTTTTTAAGAAAACATAAAATAAATATAGTTTAATTTAATTTATTTAAAATAATTATTTATTTTTTCACTTTCAATATTTTTAAAACCATTACTTATATTAAAAATATTTTATAATTTAGATTGATAAAATTAATATATTTATAATATATGACATCTTGTCGCATTGCTGGGTCTAATTGCTACTCACCACCAATCGTCTAATACACTATACATTATATTTTCAATTATGAAAAAATTTATTTAATATTTGTTTAATTCGAAATTCGCTCTCCTTGCAATATGTTTTGAATCTATCACCGAGTAAAATTATCATCTATGCTTGGTTTTGGAATTAGATTCCGGGAACATTTCATTGATTAGAGGAAGAAACCAGGAACTTGTCTTTTAATCAGAGAGATCAAAACAACAGAAAAAAAAAGGAAACGGAACGAAACTGCACTGAACATAATTTAAATCATCGGATCGTTTTTCTTTATTTTGAAATTGTGAGAGTAATATTAATTGAGCATACATTTTCAAGCAATAATTAATGTAGAAGAATATAATAATTCAAGAAATGTAGAGATCAGATTAACATAAACGAAAAAGACAAGGCAAGAAATAATATAGATAGAGGAATAACCTGAGAGTGGAGAGAAGAAGAAGCTTAGGGAGAGTAGGGTAGTCATGGAAAGCTCCATAAACTCTATCAAAGAAATTGTATCCTCTCATTGTAGCAAAACAAGTGTTCTCTTTCCTTCAAATGACTAATATACTTTGTTTCTCTGCTATGAGCATTTTCTGCCAAAATTAAAGGACTTTTTGTGGATTGTGGGATGGGAACTGTCCGTATGGAGACATCACCATATTTTCTATTATTAATCTTAAGAATTCTATTTATGGAAATGTTATGCCTCTTTTGTCGTAGTCAAAAACTAGGACGTGTCTTTTATTGCGACAACAGTCTCCTGATTATTACAAGTTTTAGGGTCCTAGAGAACTGTGTTGCAATCTCTGCACAATTTCTGGTAATCTCGTTAGAGCCATGGTCTCAAAAGGCTATGTTTAACACATTTGTTATAACCCTGCCACATTCCACTTAAATGGTTGGATGTGATTAAATTCTAAAACCCTTCTCAAAATCTCTCTGTGTCTCTCAGTTAAACTTCTAACTCTCTTGTGAAAGTCAAAATCTCTAATTCCCAATCGTGGCTTCACCGAAATCTGGCGATACACATCGCCCCCCGGATCCTACGCCTGCTACCTCCAACCCCAAAAGCATGACTCCACTCCAAAACTTCCTCTCTTTCAGTGAGGCTGTCGAAAGAGGACATAAAAAAGGCAAATGGGCAATCCCTCCTCCGTTCCGGATGATCCCCCTCATCCCCAGCTAGAGTCTCTTGAGAAACGAGAGGATTGTTTGGGTGGAATTGGATGACAATTTTGTTCCTTGTCAAATGAACATGTTTGCAAGTCCACATATATAGATGATTAGCTCACCTGATTCCACATTTTGATTTTGAAGAGGGTTAGCAATGTAAATGAACAACTAACTAATATAATAGAAATTCAAAACACACACATATTAAGTGTGATGTGCTAAAGCTAAATAATGTCTTGATTGATATTCATACGAGCTTGAGATATTTATGAAAGCATATGATTGCTTTGTTAAGCATGTTGAGCATATGTGATTGAGTTATTGATATATGAATGCATTGATCATTCATTATGTTGCATTTATTGTGTGACACAGATATTGAGATACAGGCTGGACCTGATTATATTTCGAGAGAGATCTCGGCGCCGGTCTGGGACCAATGATATTCTGAGTTAGGCTCGATGTCATACTGGGTAAGATGACGGTCTGGGACCAAGGGAAAAATGAAAGTGAAAAGAAAAAGAAAAGAAAAGAGAAAGAAAGACCCCGGGGCAAACATTTCGCATGTGATTGCATTGACATTCATATGCACCTTTACGATTGGCATTCATATATGGCATGTTGAGTTATGCTTATTGATATATGACTTCTGGCATGATGATTACGTGTGACGCCCAAAATTAAAATCCTTGTTTCTTAATAATTACTAATATTTCTAGAATGATTATAAATCAGAGTTAAATCAGAGGAGAGAGAAAATGAAATCGGGTTTCATAAACATACTCGGGCCCAAAACAGTCAAATCATAAAAAACATAATACAGCGGAAACAAATATAAGATTGAAATAAAAGCCAAACCTTTCAAACATTTTCCATACAATATGACATATAAGATGAAATATAAAGATAAATACATTTATTTTAAAACAACTTTTCCCATGTTTGTTAAATACGTGCTCGAATCCTCCTCGCGGCAATCTAGCTATTTGTATCATGCGCATCATTCAGACAATTTAAACTAGGGTGAGTATATAATTATACTCAGGGAAGAAATCCATATCCCCCTCTAAGAATATTTCCTTCCCCTAATCTAGACTCTTCTTATTATGTTCCTTCTTTCATCATTCTTTTGCGAAGTGTAATCTCAAGGTACTATTTGAGTACATTTT
>CANYCX015283761.1:10000-12545 GCA_948193385.1 Breynia disticha f. nivosa | reverse complement strand
CATCATTTTAAATTGTGTATGAGTGTGCCTGGCCAAGTAAGGGCGTAAACAAAGGCCAAAATAGGGCGAAAAAGGGTATATCACACGTCTTAAGTTGACCTCTGAGGATATATCAACAACCTACCTGGGCACAGGAGATGGTTGGGGTACTTAACCTTTATATGATTTTGGATATCCAATTATATAACCACAAACTCCCGGTCGAAAGGCCCATTTGCAAACGTCAAATAAGTGGCCAAAACAGGGCACAAATTATAACTTATGGGGCATCCCAGGTGTTTATATTTAGGAATGCATTTCATGATATGCATTCGCATTTATCAGATAGTATATGATAGGTTATATGAACCTATGAGATATTATACATAAGTGATTATGATGTGGTGATGCTAAGTTTGTGTTTAGATTCATGTGAACCACGAGAATTTAATTGTGTTGTGGATATATATATATATATATATATTCATACTTGTGATCCAACATTATGTGATTCATACCATACTTATATATGTGATGTGAGTTTGTGGTACGCATGTCAATATATGACTGTGTTTGTGTGAATATAAGATGCTGAAGAGAAAAATGGTTAATATAAGTGATGATATGATTTATAATGACAAATGATTGAAGTAATTGTTACAATCAGAAGTGTGAACATACTACGACTATTAAGAATGTAATTTTGTGTGTGTTTGTTGGATTGTGTTTCATATATTGAATAAGAATGATTATTATTATTGTTTAAGTAAAGGAAATTGATATCATAGTTGGTGAGATGAGGAATTGGTAATGTTATAAGTTTACGATATGAGATTATGATTGTTATAAAAACAAAATGGTATTATTTCAGTACAAGTGGAATATAAACTTACAGGTGCTAGGAAATAGTTGTTGATTTGAAAGAGGTGAGTTTGTATGATTTAATGTGTTATGCCATAGTTGGATTGTCATTTATATATATGAATTGAACTTAGTGATTGGAATGAAAATGATGTGATGATATAGGATTATGTTGAGCTTGAGACATGTTTATAATGTTGTTATGATTGTGTTGAGGTATGTTTTGGAATTAAAATCTATTTTGATTGAAGTTTGGATGATTTGTAATGCTTCATATTGTGTTATGGAATGATAAGTGTTATATTGAAAGGTTATGTATTGAATGCTGGAGAGCTACACGGACAAGAAGAAAAGTACACGGACTTGCTCGTGTAGTGACCAAATGTCAGTGTACCACTTCTGGCGAGCTACACGGACAAAGTGAAAAGTACACGGACATTCCCATGTAGGAAAAAAATGCCGTGTACCAAATCTGCCATGCTACACGGTTTGGAGTGGTGTACACGGTCATGACCGTACAGCTCCTCTAAAACCACGTACTTGGTCTACACGGGTCAAAAATGTATATTTTCCGTCAGTTTTATCCTAAATTAATCCAAAGTTAACTTGTATATGAATGTTGAAAAGAATAAAATTGAGTTGACATGTTCTTGTTGAATATATTTGTCATATTGCATTTGACATGTTCTTTATGAACATATTGGTTATATTGAGTGGCAAACTAATTGGATTATATAATTGATTACGTTGACTTGTTAAATTATGAATTGATTTGATAATTGTGAATGATCATGGGTAGTTGTCCATTTAGGTAAGTGTTACTTATTGAGTTTCACAACTTACTGCGTTTTATGCCTGTCGTGTGGACAGATCTTTAATAGGCACAACCGAGGTGCGATGGTGATCTTGCTACCAGAAGAATCAAAGAACCAAGGCGAGCAGTGCACTGAAGATTTATTAAAAATGAATGTCCTGTTTATATATAGAACATTTGTAATTTATATATATTTATTTTTTATGATTGTATGGAAATTGTGTTTTTATTTAATTTGTTTTTGGTAGAAAATAATTTATATTTGGACTATAAATTGCACGTGCATAAACGAATCTGTCTATATTTTGTTTTCTTGTTAACTTATTATTGTAAAAACCTATGATTCCTGGATACGAGTACCACTTAAGAACTAATTATACAATAAGTGGTAGTCGGATTTGGGCGTCACACAAATCCTATCTCATTATCACTCACTATGAATGAAAAATAAATACTAACAAATGAGTACAAGATGTGCAACTAGTTTGAGTAGAAATGAAGAACTATGCTCTACTTACACAATATGAGAAAATAAGAATTGATCTTTGAAATATGAAGTGATTTGATGTTAGAGAACTTTGAAGTACTTCTCTTCTTTTGCTTCTGAAGTTGGAGTGACTTTATATAGTTTCTCTTGAAAATGTAGCCGTTAGGCACACTTGGGCAACTTTTGGAACCAACTTGAAGAAGTGATTTTTGCCACTGTCAACTCTACTGGTTGACTGGTTTAATTCTTATTCGAGTAGACAAAATTCTCTAGTCAACTGGTTTAATTCTTACTTGAGCAGAAAGACTGCTCTAATCAACTGGTTTTTCTACTAGTCGACTGGTGGTGCCTTCCAGACTCCACGGACCTTGATTTCTAGTTGACTGACACATTGCTAGTCGACT
>CANYCX015283342.1:0-10781 GCA_948193385.1 Breynia disticha f. nivosa | reverse complement strand
ACTTCGTTTTAAAATCAACTTTCAATTGTATAATTGTTTTCCTTTTCATTTGCATTAATGCAACGAATCAATCTCGAACAACTTGTTATATTCCCCATTTTAATGATGCACTTCTACACTTTAATCAACCCTACATATTTACTCACATACTATTATAAAATGAATGTATTTTAAGTAACAAGGTTTAAAAAAGTGGACTATCGCATTCTTTTTAACATATTCAAATGATATTTTTTATCATATAACAAGAGATGAAAATTTTAAACAAAAAGTCTGCATAAAATTTTTTTAATTAACTTTTTTTTTGGTATGAACTTCGGTATCCCCGATTCACTGGATCGAGGCTAGTCCGGTTCGACGAGAAATTCTAAGTGGTTATATTTCATTCTCCTCCCAAGCGGCGTTATGGGGAAGAAAATTAACTGATTTTGCTCGTTTAATTAGCTTACTATTATTAGAACCATGAAAGGAGCTGAATGCAAGGTTACTACACAACCACTTACATAATCAGCAAGACAAATATATGTTTTTTGCTGATATTTTTAATATTTATGTATAGATACGTTTTAGGACTTCATTTTATTATATTCATTTATTTTATTTTAATTTTTTTTAAAGAATCGTCATGGCCATTCATCAGAATTCAGAAATTTGTATAGATGTTTTCCTTTTCATTTTGCATTAATGGAACGAATCCCTCTTGAGCAAAGTTGTGATATTGCACATTTTAATGATTGACTTGTAAACCTAAATTAAGTTAAGTCCTATCCATCATGATAGTATTGATGAGTTATACTTAAATGGGACGAATAGAACTAACAAAAATCTAATGAATAATTTTGAATTAAGTGATCTCACTCATTTTATTAGCTCACTATTATTATAAACACGAAAGGAGCTCAATGCAAGGTTACTAGATACACTTAATTATATACATAAGCAGCATGACAAATATATTTTAAGCAAACTGAATGTCCACGTAAATCATTTTAATACATCTATCTACTTTTTACGAAAATCGTCATGGCCATTCATCAGAATTCAGAAATGACATGAGAGAATCCAGGTCGAAAGTGGCGTTGTCGTGTTCAAGACAAACGTTGGTCCAATCCATCAACACGGGTTCTTCAATTTGCATCATTTGGTCACAACCAAAATTCAAGTTCCCTGAATCTTCATTCTTATAACCTTCTTCAAGAATTTCTCGATCATTAGCATCGGTAAAGTTCGGAGGAGGCAATAGAGATAAGCATTCGGCTGTATAATTAGTATTTTCGTTGTTTTCAGACATGTCTATTAGTGGTGGTGGTGATGAAGATGGCAGAGACAAAAGACCTTTGGGGCATCTGGTGGCTTTGGTGCGGATTGCTTGCACTGGGAGCGAGTTTAATGAGTCTGATGAAGTTTTGGTTTGGCAGTCCTGCCTTCTTTGAAGTGCAGTTTTTGGACTTTGTAACGATCTGCCATTAGCTTTCTTTCCCAGAGTTGTATTCCAATAATTCTTGATTTCATTGTCTGTTCGCCCAGGTAGCCTTCCAGCTATTAGAGACCATCTATAAAAAAACATATCATTACTAGTCATGTAAATATACCCAAAACAACCACATATAAAGAGGAAGAAAACAGTGAAGTATTGGAACCTGTTACCAAGAAGTTTGTGAAGCCTGATGATTAATTCTTCTTCATCATGGGAAATGTTACCTCTCTTGATGTCTGGTCTCAGATAATTCAACCATCTAAGCCTACAACTTTTTCCACATCTCTTCAAACCTGCACATTTTGTGACGGATAGTTGAGACCAAAAACATTACAGTTATATCAAATTAAAAGTAAATAAGTTGAGTTTATAAGCACCGGCTCTTTTGGGGAGGCTTCTCCATTTGCCTTCACCATGGGCATTAATATAAGCAGTGAGTATCTTATCTTCCATGGCAGTCCATGCTCCTCTGTTAAGTCCTTCCTTGGAGCAACATGGACTCCTCCCCATAATTCTCACTTCCAACTCTCTCTCTCTCTCTCTCTTGTCTCGGTGTTTCCAAGTGTATGTGCGATTCTCTAAAACTGTCAACACAGAGTAAAGGAGGACGCAGATATGGCTCTTTTTATAGCAGCTGAGTGAGAACTTGTTTGCAATAGAGATACGAATTTGGTTTTTGCTTTATTCATCAAGGAAAGTCCAACCAGAAATAAATATTTTCTTTTGTATCAACAAGAAAAGTAATCTTGTCATATTTTTATGCCAATTTTTAAGGTTTGAAGCATTTTGAATGTACTATAAAACCCAAAAATGTCGCTATGGACTACACAATATAACACGTAGAATCATTGCTAATGGGTAATGTCACTTATACCCAACCATTTATTTTCAAAGAGAACTACATTTTTTCGGGCTTTTGACCAAAAGGGTAGCTGTAGAAAAAATAAATACTAGATCAGTGTGTTTGCAATAGAATTTTCGGATTTGTGGTGGGACCGGGTAAAAAACGCCACACGTCATTGCAGTTTAACAATAAAACGTCATGACGTGTGGCGATGAATACAGAGACACGATACGTCATGGAGATTTCAACATGAAATGCCATGACGTGTGACATTTTGTATAAAAGGCTACACGTCATTGCGTTTTATGCTGAAAATGTCACATCGTGTGGTGTTTTTATCCCTGTCACCCACTGCCCTGACTCGTCTCGCATGTGAACTATGGCAGGAGACAGGCCTTGTCGGATGGATGCATATGAACGAGCAGGAGGTTTAATTGATTGGAGGGTAAAAATTTGTTTGTTTGAGGTGAAATGGTTGGGTACTCTCAAAATAAATAGGGGAAGATTCAACACTCTCAAGCTCACATTTCTCTCCTCTCTCTGTCGTCTCTCTCCCTTCTTGTTTCATTTTTCTGGTTGTTTGATATATACAAGCAATTCTCTCTATCTTTATAATTTGTTCTTGAGAGTACAAAAGTTTAACAGAATATAACTAGATTTTTGTTAAAAAATAACTGTACTTTGTTTAAACAGGTAAGTAGTTGTTATAGTTATTTATTTATTTAAGTATAATTTATCATTATTATTATTAATTGGATTTTTTTTACAGGAGTGTAAAATTTCAAAGTTCAACTGTCAAATTTTAAAGGTAATGTGTTAATGATTATTTAAAAATTTTCATTAATTTAATTTCTGAAGAGCTTATCATATTTATTTTAAGTCAATATAATTGTGTTTAGTTATATAAATAATAGTTGAATTATCTTGGTATAATATTAAATTTTAGTTACATCAATAATGCAGTAGCCGATTTTAGAAGTTTGGTATAATAAGAAGATGGAATGGTAAATATTTATATTATTTTAGCAAAAATTGTTAATAAGTAGAACCTAAATTTGAGTTATTTTTTTTAGTTCTATAACATAAATTTGTGTGTAGTTATATAACAAATACTTGAGTTATATCGTTAAATTATATTTACATAAATAATAAAATAGTCCATTTTAGAAGTTAGCTATAATAAGTAAATTGAATGTTAATTTTTTATAATATTTTACCATAAATTTTAATAAGTAGAACATAATATTGAATATCATTTTTTTATAATAAATTATTGAACACATTAAGTGTATTTATAGTTAGCATTAATTTTTATAATAGGTAGAATATAAAATTGAATATATTTTTTTTAAATTGATAAATGTTATAGATGACACCATCTATAGCATTATATTGGGGAGGAGCAATTGTGAATGGTGTTGATGGGATTGGATATATAGGTGAAATGTCTACAATTGTCTATATGGAGAGGGAATTATATTATTTTGGCATGTTAAAGGGAATGGTTAGAGATACGATCGGGCATGACAAAGTAATCTCTCAAATTTCTTTTAAAATTCCAATTGTTGTCTGAATTTTAGAGATTGATATTTGGAATTGTTGAAATACATGATGACGATAGTATGAGAAATATGTATCGAGTAATGCAATAATTTCCCATGTTGCATTTAATACAACTATTTGTAGAATATGATTTCTGTGGTGCTTCATAAAGCTTGAGACAAAATGAATTAGGAAGTTGTAGTAATCTTTTGCGATCACTTAGCCCATCAGTTGTATTGCCTGAGGATGTCGAGTATGAATATCAAAATGAAGACGATAATGATTATGTTGGGGGTGATGGTGATGATGATAATGGTGATGATGACAATGGTGATGGTGTTGATGACAATGGTGATGGAAATGATGGTGGAGATGGTGATGATAATAATGACGATGGCAATGATTATGATGATGATGATGACATTGATGAAGATGACGATAACGAAGAGTAGTATTGGACTGAGTATAGTTGTAACGATGATGATAATCATGCTTTGCCCAAAACAGGTCGGGATGCATTTGATGAATGTATAGAGATTGAGAGCAGGACTCCAAATTATAGTGCGTACACTTCAATTAACATAGATGAAATGGGTATAATTCAGCAAGGAGAATCTCGAATGGAAAAATGTGGCACGTGGGTTTGGAGTTTCAAGTAGGGATGATATTTAGTTCATGTGATCAAGTTAAGACGACTTTGAAGTTGTATTCCGTCCAACAGAAATGTGAATATCGAGTAGAGCAAACACGACCCAACAACATTGCTATTCATTGCCACATTGGGCAAGGTTGTGAATGGAGATTACGAGCAACCAAGAAGAAGTTATCGGATTTGGACTATCACTAGATACAATGGTCTGCATATGTGTGTTCTACCGTCGGAACGTGTAGGACTAAAAAATTTGGACTCTGTGCTAGTTGCTTCATATGTCAGTGCTTTAATCGAAAAGCAACCGAACATTCAAGTTGGAGTCCTAAGAAATGACATGATTCAACGATTTGGTGTAGAGCCATTGTATAAAATAGTTTGGCAGACCAAACAGAAAGCCATTGTACAACATTTTGGGGACTGGGTGTAATGCCCCAAAAATTGCGACTTAAACTTAGTGAAAAACTGCCAACACAATGGCCTGGAATGGCCTTGGAAACGGCCAAGGAAAACCGTTTCCATGGCCGTTCTCCACTGCTGTTTAGGCAAAAAATATGTACTGGAAGTAAGCCTGGAACGACCACCCAAACGGTTTGGGTAGGTCGTTCAGTCGAGCGAGAATTCAAAATAAGACGCGTATTTTATGATAGAAGAGAGAGTGTGTTATATTTTTAGAACCCACATTTCCAGTCGACTTTCTCTCATTCCCAAACCCTAAAAACACCATTATAACCTTTCCAAACCTTAAATCCTTACTTCCCACACATAAAGATTCGTAGCTCACACGGAGGAACATAACCTAAAGGAATCCTAGGGTTTTTTGAACGGTTTCCAGCAAGGTAAGCTTCAACTTGGACAAAATTTATGTGAAATAGAGTGGCATTTGTGTAGAGTTTCATGAGGTTTGTATGGATAGTCTAAATGGTGAATGTATTTAGATTATATTGTTATCCTTGTGGGACATTCAAAATTCTACGGTTTGAGTGATTTGGGGATTGTTGAGGAATGAGTATTGGAATATGAAATTGGGTTTGAATATGTGTTTAATAAGTAAAATGTGGTTCGATTTGTGTAGGAGGTAGTTTTTAGGACCCAAAGTGGAGTTGGGCCTAGAGCTGACTTTGCGGATCTCGAGGTAAGTGCATTGAATCCACACTTAACATTGTATGTCTTGCTTCTGTATGGTTAACTATATTTGATTGAATTCACATATGTTTAAATGTTTGGGTAAAGTGTCATAAAATGGATTTGATGAGATGTGTTATGACTTATTGTTTTTATTTATGTTTGGTTTGTAATGTGTGACATAATGGATTATCGATGAGTGTGAGAATGCCATGGAAAGATCCTAAGTGTAAAATGTATGAATTGAGGAATGTACAAAAATATGATTATAGATGTTGTGTGAATTGATTGGGCAATGTTAATGAATGTGGCTTGTTGAAAGATGTTTTAGTGTGTGCATGAATTGGAAATGATGTTTATGTAATGATTGTTGTGTGAAAATTGATAATTGGTTTGTTTGATGATGGTTAAGAAGTAAAGTGGATTGTATTGTGTTATTAAGTTGTTGATGTATGTGGATTATGTGTGAGCCGTGAAATGATCATAAGAGTGTGAACATGACTTAGTGACATGACTTGTGCAATGTTCTTGAGTATGTTAATGTGATTGATGATGGATTGGTAAATGGTTCCATTTCATGTGTACATGTCATGTGGACATATCATGGGCATCATCGTGTGTTCATGAAAGAGGTATTGTCAAATTGAGCAAAAGCTCAACAGTTAAGGGGTATTGCCAAATCGAGTGAAAACTCGCAAATAAAGGGTATTGCCAACTCAAGCGAAAGCTCAACAATTAAGGGGTATTGTCCACTAGAGCGAAATCTCGACATTAAAGGGGAATTGCCAAAAATACGAGAACGGACTCTCTCATGTGCATAATAAATAAAGACCCCGGGGCATGCATTTGTGTGAATTGCATTAGCATTTCATAGTTCATACATTCGCATTGAAATATTGTCATGGTTTGGATATGAAAATGGAGTGTATGTTCAGTTTATGTGTTTGAATTAATGTTATACGATGTGGTGAACTATGTGCGAGTGTGAATATGGATTATGAGATTTGCTTGAAATGAATATGAGTATGAACTTGCGGATATGGGAGTTAAATGTTGAAATGTGGTCTAGTTGAACTATGTTTGAGGATTTTTGTGTGAGGTCAGGTGGTGAATGCTTGATAGTTGAATTATAAGTTTAAGTAGAAGATGGTGATTATTAAGGTTGTGGTTAATTATGGAAATGCTTAAGAAAATTGCCTATTATGTTATGTTTCAGTTTGTGATAAATATTGATTAATTTAAAGTGGAACATGATGTGTTTTAAGGTTTTTATGGTGTGTGCATTGGCTTAGGAATGTTGCCTAAGCTTGCAATTGAATGTATTGGAATGTTAAATGTTTAAGCTGCTATTTTTATGAATCCAGAAGGTCAGAACGAGCTTGGGAATGACCTAAGCAAATCGTTCTCTAAGCCGTTCTAACTGTAGAACAAAATTAGTAGGGGAGAACGGCCAGAAGAACAGCCAGAGCATATCATTCCTATTGTTCTGGAAGCCTAAAATATGGTCTGTTTAAGGAGGAAATGGGAATAACCTTTGACCTAACACTTAGTAGTTTGGTATAAATTAAGTTTCATGATCCATACCCTTGGATAATGAACTAATGATTGTTGAATTAGTTAACTTGGGATGAATTTCCTAACCTTAATGTTTAAATCATCTAACTCACTTTACCAACAAAATACTTAAGCATTAACTACTTTGGTAAATGTGTTGTAGGTGTACTTACTGGATATTTAGTACTCACGTGCATGTGTGATTTGTGATGATTGTGCAGACAGACAGTAGATCGATCAGGACTTTCTTTTGCTGGGCTCAGAAGTGATACAGATACTATGTTTAGGTTGGCTCCTAGCTTGCATTTTGAGGGTTTTGTTTATACCCACTTTTGTACATCTATACACATGATGGTATAGACAATTGATTTCATGCATTGTTTTAAACCATAGTCATAGCTTCCGCATATGACGATGATTTTGTATGAATGATGCGCGCATAATATGAGCATAATTCTCATATTTTATTTACGTATTATGCGCGCATATTTTTAAAATTCTTCTTAAAAATCACAATTTTAAATTGCTTTTATTGAAAAATTCATTTAAAATTTAAACTGTGATTTACACGCAGAATAATTCGTATTTTTATTGATTATCGTTCATCTTTACCTAATTCATAATTTTTATACGATTGTTGATATTTTTACACGAGTCAAATTACAAACACTAAAATAATAAAAAATATATAAAAAAATTGCAAGTGTTGCCGAAAGCATTAGCTTTTAAGTTGGGTTTCCTCCTTTTTTTTTTGTGTGCATCACTAGTCTTTGTCTCCTCCTTTTTTACTTTTCATCATTATTTTTTTCTTTTATTTTCTTTATAAATTGCTTCATTCTCTAGTGAGCAAGGGAGTTGTCGTGGAAAATGTTGTTATGAGCAGAGATTTTTAGCTTGTTCGCAGTTAGACAATTTGCAGAGAGAATTGAGTTCAGGGATCATTTTCTTGTGACTCCTTTTCTCCTGCTTCCCGTCCTTCATTTTTATTTTCAAGTTTCATCTCTTCTATTTCCTTTACATTTATGTCTTTTTATTTTATCTATTTTTATTTTTATTGTTCTGTTTTCTGAATTCATTTATGTTTTTGCAGGTTAGGCTTTCGTGTCTTAGCAGTCGACGTATTTAACTGTTGATTTTAAGATTTGCTATTATTATTTTCTGTATTCTGTTATTTTTTTTATTTATGTTAATTTTATGTTTCATTGTTATTTTAATGTCTAAATATTTTATCATTTTCAGAAATTTTAAGTTTATTTATATTTTTTTATTTTTGAATTAATTTTAATTCTGAAGTTATTTTTATTAAATTTACTTAATTTTATTATTGTTCACATATTTATTTTTCTGCAACTTATTTTTACGCATTAATTTATTATTCTGCATTTTATTTATTTTTCTGCAATTTACTTTTACGCATTAATTTATTGTTCTGCATTTTAATTACGCGTTTAATTTATTATTCTGCATTTTAATTACGTGCTTAATTTATTTTCTTGCTTTCATATTTATTATTCTTTAATTTATTTAGATGCTTTAATTTATTTTTCACGCACTTTAAATTTTAATGTCATTTAGATTTAATTATTTTCATTGAAAACAACTTTAAAAATCAATTGATTGGACATTCGAACAAACAATTAAAACACGCATGATTTGGTTTATTCAATTTGCTTTGGGTTCGATAACTTGGGTCGTAATTTACTTCCCTTATTACCTGATTGCGTACACTTGCACACAATTAAGACGTCACTTACATTAAGGACACATCAACTGCAACTTGAAGGCCATTCAGAGTGACAATGGGTCTGAATACACAACAGAGAAGTTCAACAAGTTCTGCAATGAAGGTGGGATTAAACACCAATTAACTGTCACTTACACACCACAGCAAAATGGTGTAAGTGAAATGAAAAATAGAACCTTGATGGAAATGGCAAGGTGTTTGTTATTTGAGAAGAATCTACCAAAGAAATTCTGGGCAGAAGCCATAAACACAACATCTTTTTTGCAGAAGAGGCTTCCCACCAAGGCTGTGAAAAGAAGGACTTCTTATAAGGCTTGGTTCAATAATAAGCCTGAAATCAAGCACTTGAAGGTCTGTAGTTATGTGTGCACAACTGGAATTTTTCTTGGATACAACACTGCTTCTAAGGGGTACAGGATCTTTGATTTGAGCAAAGAAAAGATTTTTATTAACAGAGATGTATGATTTGATGAAGGGCAATAATGGGATTGGAAGAAGGCAACTATTGTTCAAGATCAAAGAAATGAAGAGGAACATGTGGAAGGAAGTGAATCAAAAGATGATGAACTTTTTGAAACAGAAGAAAATGCAGTTGGAGATGAACATTTTGATGATCTTCCAGTTAGAGGAACAAGAACACTTGATGATATTTACTCAAGATGTAATATGGCAATGACTGAACCAGTTGCATATATTGAAGCAACCAAGGAGGAAAAATGGAGATTGGCAATGGAGGAAGAGCTGAACATGATTGAAAAGAATGACACTTAGGTGTTGATGGATAAACCTACTATTAAGAAAGTCATAGGATTGAAGTGGGTTTATAGAGTCAAGCTCAATTCTAATGGAACTCTCAACAAAGCCAAAGCTAGACTTGCTGTGAAGGGGTACAAACAACAACTTGGAGTGGATTTTTTCGAAACCTTTGTTCCTGTAGCAAGGTTAGATACGGTTTGAATGTTGGTATCCATTATTGCATATAAAAACTATAAAATTCATCAATTGGATGTCAAGTCTGCCTTTCTGAATGGTATACTTGATGAAGAGATCTATGTCAGTCAACCTGAACTATTTGTAAAGGAAGGAGCAGAAGATAAGTTTTACTTGCTAAAAAAGGCATTATATGGCCTTAAATAAGCTACTAGAGCTTGGTATAGTAGGATTGATGGTTACTTAATGGATTATGAATTTTAGAAGAGTTTTAGTGAGCCAACATTGTATGTGAAAGCTCTTGCAGATGATATTCTCATTGTATCTCTGTATGTAGATGATCTGTTGGTAACAGGAAGTGGATATGAACTTGTTTCTAAATTCAAAGCAAGCATGAAGGCTGAGTTTAAAATGATAGACTTTGGAGAAATGAACTACTTCCTTGGATTGGAGATTCATCAATATGAAAAGGGAATATTTATCTGTCAAAAGAAGTTTGCCAAGGAGTTGCTTTCTCAGTTTTGCATGGAGAAATATAAGCAAGTTAGCACACCAATGATCCAAGATGATAAAAAGTCATTGAAGAAGGATGCACAACCAGCTAGCTTACATGATTAAAGAAGTTTGATAGGCTACTTGTTGTAGTTGACTGCCAGACCAGATTTAATGTTTGCCACCAGCAAATTGGCAAGATTCATGAGTTCTGCAAGTGTAACACATCTGGCTGCCAAACGAGTGCTCAGGTTATAAAAGGAACAACTGATTATGGCATTCTTTACACAAGATTTGAGGAGATCAATTTGAAAGGTTGTGGATAGTGATTGGGGTGGATCAAAGGAAGATATGAAAAGCACAACAGGATTCTGTTTTTCTCTTGGATCAAACATGTTTACTTGGAGCAGCAAGAAGCAAAGCA
>CANYCX015279691.1:0-10896 GCA_948193385.1 Breynia disticha f. nivosa | reverse complement strand
AAAACTTAACACCGAAAATTTTGCATTTCAAGGATGCTGTCAGAGTTGGATTCTTGTTGTACTCTCATTAATGATTATTATTTTTGGATATTATGTGAACCCCAAATTCGTTAACTTCATTTTCGAATAAACCTTCAATTTCTCACCATTTTTTTTATTTGTCAACACAAAATCATCAAAAGGGAATATATATAAAGATAGACATGCATGTATTTCATTAAACCAGGTCAATGTTAGCCAAAATACAAATCTAGAGTAAAATATGCGGAAGCAAATGGTTTTGGTTTAAGATAATGCATGAGTCGTAAGCCTATACTATGAGATGTATAGATATACAAAATGCAAAATGTGTAAGTCTCAAAAGTCCACTAGGAGCCGACCTAACCGCGTGTATTACACCTCTTAGCGCCACCAAAATATTGTCCCGACCACCAGCTACTGGCGCTCTGCACAACAGACAAAGGTGAGTATTCAAAAATACGCAGTAAGTGATAATCCTATTGTTGTTAAGATGAGGTACAGGGGAACCTTCGCCCAATACGGGGCGTGCTCGTGGAACACGAAACCGTATTTGCGCCTCAATTTCCTAATGGCTCATCTTTGTC
The DNA here is from genome assembly GCA_948193385.1 of Breynia disticha f. nivosa. Classification (NCBI taxonomy): domain Eukaryota; kingdom Viridiplantae; phylum Streptophyta; class Magnoliopsida; order Malpighiales; family Phyllanthaceae; genus Breynia; species Breynia disticha. The sequence continues at coordinate 10,291 of CANYCX015279691.1, read as the reverse complement.
ATGTCACAAACAATTCTTTAGGTGTTTTATTTGCTAAGGAATCCATCCTAGAACATTAGCTTACTTTAGATAAGCATTAGTACAATATTCGGACCAAAACTAGGTTTCTGGGCATCAATAATTTATGTTTAAACCCTACCTAACGTACGTTATGCTTCCACTCATTTCCAGATATGAATAATGTATGTTACACATAAATTAACGTAGGTTTGCTAAAACATCCTATACTTATTACGTATTTAATCATATGGTTAAATTTTTTTGTTACTTTTTAATGCAGAATATTTAAAAATCTTTTTCCTATAATAATACTTTTACCAAAATCATACGTCAAGTACATGTATAATAGTATACCGCCCGACCTGTAGGTCAGTATAGAACATAGATTGCATTAGTGTAATACGTCCCATGGGCACGACCACGTATTATACTACTACATTTCTGTTCATCTGCAATACATAACTCATGTTTTTCAGACATAGTTTGTATGCTACTGATGTATCCCTATAATTAACCAATTATACTCATGTTTTTCAGACATAGTTTGTATACTACTGATGTATCCCTATAATTAACCAATTATCAACTTGTTATAAATCATATCTGTTTATTTCATATAATAATCACATCATAAAGACATATAAACACACATATCATACAACAACTATCTAATCATATAACTATACATATGATCATGTTTGACTGTAGAGAGAGAAAGTGCTGAGGAGCGACAACTGACCCATGTGCTGATCTATCTTCTATGAATCTCTGTTCTTTTCCTGTTCCTGAAACAAATATATCGCAGTTGTATGAGTTACGAGCTCAGTGAGTAATCATATATAAGAATTTATCAATTTCAGTATTTCTATGATTCTACCCATAATCTATCTATTTATTGAAGTATAGAACTTATCTTTATTTTTTTTATATCTAGATATCATATTCTTTTATTTATTACTCATATGTTGTGTAACTTGATTCGAATTTGTTTTTCCTATCTGTTCAAATTATATCATATATGATCGCAATTATATTTGAACGTTCATGTTCATATGTAAGTCATGTAATAATCGAAGTGTGTTTCTCGTAACATGTCATTCACATACGATTTCCTATGACCATTTCATTCATATACGATAAATCTGTACATCTCGTCATGCAACGTAAATCAATTATGCAATATGCTCGGTATCTTCCTCTCCATGCTTCCTCTCCAATATGATTGATCATAATATCACCAAACCATCTCTCCACCAATACCATATCATATCCATATCTATATCATATCAATCAATGTAAACATGCAATCGTATATCTGTGAATAAATGTAAACGTACATGTTTACTTTTTCGTTTCGTTTCGCTTTTTGTGCTTCGTTTCATATTTCATTTCGTAGCTATCTGTTCATAATTTGAATGCATATACATTCTCATATTCCATATTTTCTCTTTTTTTTCTTTCGTTTTGTATCTTTGTGCGAGCATTCACTCGTATAACGTCGTTAATTGCATTTGCTGGTATATCTATATCAATTCTAGTCTTTCTGTAAATATGAAGTCATGAATGATCATGAACTTCTTATTGTATTTACCTTTTTTGTTTTTCTTTTAAACATATTTTTTTAATTCATTATTTCTGATTTCTTCTATATATTTTATATTTAAATTATCGTAGTCGCATTTTCTTTCTATCTTAATAGGAATTTCACCTATAACTATACGATTTCTATCATAACATAAAAATCACCCATATGCATATGCTTCCAATTTTCATATGCCTTTAAATTTATCTTTCGTTTTTTATGTGCATGCTTCATTCATACTTAAATCATAAATCAATCATCAAACAAAACAATTCAACTATCATCCCCGTAGCATATGTGCAACCCCTGCATGTTTCGATAACAATTACTCACACACTAGCAATTCTAACAATCCATATAAATCTATATCTACTAATATTCATTCGTAAGCATCATGACATCTCTATTTAACTATCGAGCCAGGTCACAACACTAAACTTAATTAAAAGTGAGTCAGGATTACTCACCCATAAATTTGTATAAATTCACCAAAATATCGAGCTAGGTCCAATCTCCTTATAGTTGTGTCTCCTACGACTATTTTGTTCCTCTTGCTAAATCTCCCTATCTCTTTCTTCCTTACTATCTCTCTCTCTCTCGTTATATCTCTCTTTTCCTTTCTGCTTCTCTCCATTCCCAGCTCTCTCTCTCTCTTTTATAGACTTTCCCAATAATCCTCGTCATGATTCAATTTCCAAGAATGCCTAAAATTGGTCACATTACCAAAAATACAAAACCACACGTTGTCACTTAAAACTAAATGTTCTCGGCTTCACCAACCATTTATTTGCACCAGAATTAGCCAATTACACGTTGTAGGACAAGAATACGCGTTGTAAACATTAAATACACGTTGTGGTTGCTTACAACGTGTATTTTTCCTTAATTACACGTTGTGGCATCATACTACACATTGTAGTATTAAAGTACAGGGGGTCGTGCCCACCCCTTGTACTTTTCAAACACCCTTGTAATTTTCAGCCAATCCTTGTACTTTTTGGCCACTCCTTGTACTTTTCGACCACGCCTTCGACTTTTTGGTCACCCCTTGTACTTTTCGAAAATTACACATTATAACATTAAACTACATGGGGTAGTTCCCACTCCTTTTACTTTAATTCCACCCCCTGTACTTTTAATATCTCCAAAACTGTTTCTTCTTTTCAATTAACCTTCATCAACTATAAATCAACTCGTATTAAACATCTAGCTTCTTTAATTTAACAACTAAATTTTTAATTTCATTAATTATTTTAATTATTTTATTAATTGTAGTATTTAAGGATGAGAATGTTACATTTGCTTCACTTAACGTACGTTATTTCCTAATATAACGTATGTTAATGCAAGTCAGAACCATTTTTCCCACTTTCAAGTCATATTTCATACATATACATTTCATACAGGACTTAGGCATATCAAACCAACCTTCCTAACCACTTATACATCTTTCAAACACAAAATTCATAAGAAATAATAATATACACCTAACCAACCCTTCATCAAGGTTCCAATTCACAAACATACACATCAACATCCATACATCGTTATCATCTCCACAACACATACTCATAAACAACCCATCACAACACTTATGTTCAACCGTTCACTTGCTAATCCAAGTAACAACACCATTTGTACACATACATCAAGCCACTTAATTTATGATCATATTCAAAACACCATTCCACATTCAATCATAACAACACATATGTTCATTCATACCTTAAGCATACCAAAGTAACATCATATTCATTAATGCTAATGATGAATGAATGCATTCGTGAAAATGCTAATGCAAACACACGTTGCATGCCTCGGGGTCTTATTTCTTTTAACGTGCAAGTGAGAGAGTCCACTCTCATGGTTGGCAATTCCCCTTAAGTTAAGCTCTCGATCGATTGGCAATACCCCTTAAAGTGAGCTCTCGCTCAATTGGCAGCACCCTTTTTATTTTGAGCTCTCACTGGATTGGCAATATCTCTTATTTGTTGAGCTCTCGCTCGATTGGCAATACCCTTTTCTATGAACACACAATGATGCTCATAACATGTACACATGACATGAGTGAATGAAATATAACACATTTCCAATGCTTTAGCAACATAATGTCATCATCAAGAATCTTGCACAAAACATGCCACCAAACCACTTTCATTCACTTATGATCATTTCACAATTCATTTCATTAAGACTTCCTTAATGAACATACAACCATTTCACATACACTTATGCTTCACAACTTCCCATATCTCATATATCTCATATGCACATTCAATTCACACACATTAAATTCTACCACTCACTCATCCTTAAAGGCAAGCATTCACAAACATTCAATTCATCACAACACATTTCCATACGCTTTTATTCTTATCAAACACATTCAAAACATATCAACACCACCCATACAACTTTCATAAATTTCACATAATCACAATTCAAGCAATCAATTCCTTTAATGACACTTTTTAGCTACCTTTTAAACAAATGAAGCGTTAATCACATAAATTTGACCATTCAAAGATAAATCTTGCAAATGGTAAGTGTCAAAGCGCACTTACCTCGACCTCCAAGAATCCATTCGTCGCCCGATCCCCAATTCGGTTCCAAATGTTAATACCTACACACATTAAATCACATTTTACATCATTCACCATACATTATACATAATTTCCATATACTCTACTAATTTTCCAAAAATTCCCAACTTTCCCACAAGCCTTAAAATCCTCAATCTCACTAAATCTTCTGTTTTTCTGTTAAATGCTTATGGATTCATAAACTATTATGAACCCAACAAAACTCTACCAAATGTACTTGTTTTCCCTCACATTTCAGCTTAGAATAAGAAATTTACCTCTTTCCTCTTTGCTTCCAACCCTAGTTTTGAAGAGGAATCAGAATAGGAACAAATTCGTTGTTAACCCGCTGTGATCCAAGTGTTTGTTGGTAGGTTAGGTGGTTGGGAGACCCTAGGATTGTGGCTTGAGGGTTTTGGGAGAGTTTAAGAGTGTTTGGGGGAGTTATGGCTCAGTTGGGTGTTTTTAGGTCTTTTGATGACATGTCCAAACTCTTGATAATGTATGTTTAGTTTAAAATTAACGTACGTTAATTAAAATGAAGTTCTGGGCAGTCAGGCAAGAATAATGTACATTATTCTCCCTATAAACGTACGTTATTCATCTTTTGATAGGCATAACTTACGTTATTCAATGAAATAACGTACGTTAGTCAGTATTTTCAGCTCCACTTTTTGTTTCTGACACTCTTTCAATTACAGACTTACCTATCCTTATACATACATGCTTCCAATTTATTCTAAACACTATTCCAACATAAAAAGGAACATTTTTCGGGGCATTACAGCTCTCCGCCCTTAAGAAATTTTGTCCCCAAAATTTGAAACAAGTTAGGTTCCAACTTAAACCAACTTAACTTAAACTAAAACATCCCAACTCAAAAATCTTAAACTTATACAACCAACAAGGTTAACAACATACCTTAACTTATCAAATCTTGGGAAATAAATGTGGGTACCGCTCTCGTATATCGCTCTCCACCTTCTAAGTAGCCTCCTTAGGCAAGTGAAAACTCCACTTCACCTTTACCATTGGAATCTCTCGATTCCTCAACTGTCGGATTTGCCACTTCAATATCTCCACTGAGAACCTCCTCGTAGGTAAGATCATCAGTAATCTCTAACTTTGGAGGGCTAAGCACATGGCTCAAGTCAGAATGGTACCACCTCAGCATCAAGACATGGAACATATTGTGAAGTCTGAATAACTCCTCTAGTAGCTGAAGCCAATAAGCAAGTGGTCCAACCTTCTCAATGATCTGTTAAGGTCCTACATATCTCAGACTCAGCTTTCCTTTCTTCCCAAATTGAATCATGCCTCTCCAAGGCGATACTCTCAAAAACATTTTATCTCTAACCTCATACACCACCTCCCTATGATGCCGATCAAAGTAACTCTTTGGCGATCCTGGGTGGCATGCATACACCTTTTTACCACATTCACCTTCTCAAGGGTTTGTTGCACTAACTTCAGTCCCTCTATCTGTCGTAGGCCCTCAATGTCCCAACATGCTAGACTCTGGCACCTTCTTCCATATAGTGCCTCATATGGTCCCATCCCAATGCTCGAGTGGTAAATGTTGTTGTATGCAAACTCTATCAATGGCATGTGATCATCCCAATTACCCCCAAACTCCAGCACACACGCTCTTAACATGTCCTCCACGGTCTCGATAGTCGTCTCAGACTGACCATCAATCTGAGGATGAAATACAGTACTAAACCGCAATCTAGTGCCCATCGCGTCTTGCAAAGTCCTTTAAAACTATGAAGTGAACTGCGGATCACTATCCGATACAATGGACAAAGGCACACCATGCAACCAACTATCTCTACAACATACAATCTTACCAGCTTGTATAAAGTGTCATCCTGTTGAATCGCCAAGAAGTGTGCAGATTTTGTCAATCTGTTTATTATAACCCATACAACATCATGTCGCCTAAATGTCCTCGGCAACCCCATAATGAAGTCCATAGTAATATTTTCCCATTTCTACTTAGGAATCTCCAAAGGTCTCAATTTCCCTGCTGGAGCCTGATGTTCTACGTTAATTTTTTGGCAAGACAGACGTCAAGCTACGAACTCAGCAATCTCTCTCTTCATATTTACCCACCAATACATCTCCCTCATGTTTCTATACATCTTGGTGCTGCTTGGATGCATTGAGTACGGGGAAGAATATGCATCTGCCATAAGAACCTCCTTAATCTCGGCTAAGTCGGGAACATATAACCGTCCTCCGTAATAAAGTACTCCCTGATCATCTAATCTGTGTGGGGTAGTTGCTGTCCCTTTCTCCACTTTCCTCTTTGTCTTCATTAAGTACTCATCTGCTTTCTGCTTCTCTGCTATCAGATCTCTCATCTGGGGTCGAACCTGGATTTTTTCTAACATATCCCCCTCAATAACATAGAGCTGAACTCTCAACTCTCTCAATGCAAATAATAACTATGCCCAGTAAGTCAATGAATCTTCATCATCTCTACCCTTCTGGCTCAACGAATCGACAACTACATTTGCCTTACTCGGGTGGTAATCATCATACAATCATAATCCTTTAGAAGCTCAATCCACCTCCTCTGTCTCAAATTCAATTTTTGCTGAGTGGTAATATACTTAAGGATCTTGTTATTAGTGAAAATTTGAAAAGTTTCACTGTACAAGTAATGCCTTCATAGCTTTAAGGCGTGAATAATAGTTACTAGCTGCAAATTGTGGGTTGGGTAATTAACTTCATACTGCCTCAGTTGTCGCGAAGTATACTCAATCACCCTCCCATTCTACATCAACACTCCTTTTAGTCCCGCTTTAAAAGCATCAGTATACACCACAAATCCTCCACCATCATTCAGTAACATAAGTACTGTGGCCTCTACTAAACTCTTCTTTAACTTCTGGAAACTCTCCTAACAACGCTCACTCCAAATAAATGGCGTGTTTTCTTCAAAAGATTGGTCATCGGTTTTGCCAACTTGGAGAAATTAGCTATGAATCTTCTGTAATAGCAAGCTAAGCCCAAGAAACTATGCACCTCTGTTACATTCCTAGGAGACTCCCACTCCTAAACTGCTTCAATCGTACTCGGGTCTGGCATCAAACCATTGGCCAAAATCACATGCCCCTGAAATCCCACTTCCTTCATCCAGAACTCACACTTCTCGACTTTAGCGTATAGCTGATTCTCCTTAAGTATCTCCAACACCTCTCTATGATGTCCCTCTTGCTCCAGCCGATCCTTGTAATAAACCAACATGCCATCCATGAACACAACTACAAATTGATCCAAGTACGGCTGGAAGACCTTGTTCATTAAGGCCATAAAGGTTGGCAGTGCGTTAGTCAACCCGAACGGTATTACAGTGAACTCAAAGTGACCGTACCGAGTCCTAAATGAGGTTTTAGGAATGGAGCTCTCCTCCACTAGCAATTGCCAATACCCTGATCTCAAATCAATCTTAGAAAACACAATAGCTCTCCTCAGCTGGTCTATCAAGTCATCAATCATCGGAAGTGGATATTTGTTCTTTACAGTCAACTTAATTAGCTGTCGGTAGTCTATACATAACTGCATGCTCTCATCCTTCTTAATAACAAATAATACCGGTGCGCCTTAGGGAGACACACTCGGGCAGATGAATACTTTCTTGAAGAGTTATTCCAACTATCTCTTCAATTCTTGTAACTCTACCGCTGCCATCCTATATAGAGCTACCGAGACTGGTGCTGCTCCCAGCACCATCTGAATCTCAAAGTCGACCTCTCTCTGCGGTGGTAAACCTAGAAACTCATCTGGGAACACCTTTGGATGCTCTCTCACTATCTCCACATCCCTAACTCCTAACTTTTTCTGCTTCAAATCGGTCACACATGCTAAAATAGGCCTCACACCCATCTCTGATTAGCCTTGCGGTCATTGCTGCAGAAACCAAATAGGAAGGTAAAACCCTCCACTCACCCACAAGTAACACCCTCTTCTCGCCATCAACTTCCACCACCACCTCCTTCCATAACAATCCACCAAGGCTTTGTTTTTTTGTACAACCAGTCCATGCCCAATATCAATCCAAAATCTATCATCCTCAACACTATCAGGTCAATCACATAACTCATCTCACCAATCTTTAACTCGTAGTTTTTCAGCACTTTATTCACCATAACTATACCTCCAGCTGGTATAGACATGGCTAATACGTATCCTAATGACTCTACACTACTCCCAAGTTGCTCTACAATTGACTCACTCACAAAAGAATAGGTAGATCCAGGGTCAATCAATACCAAGGTATCAAGTACAGAAATAGATACCATACCAGTGATCACATCAGGATTGGTTGTTGCCTCATCATGTGTCATAACATATACACGTGCCTGAGACGGAGCTATAGACTGAGAAACTCCTCCGCCCCTCGCGGCGATGCTCGAAGTCCTCCCACCTCTGCCTTTGTCTCTGCTAGTAGTAAGAGCTCCCCTATTATCACCCACGCTGCTCTACCCCAGAGCAGCTCTCCTCTCGTCTATTCACTTCTGATAACAGTGGTAGATCTGATGACCAGGCCCGTGACAGTAAAAATAGAGCTGGCGAGTGTCCCCACCAGCGTAGCCTCTAGAACCCTACTGTCTTGAAGCAGGGGGTCTATAGGTGTGATTCCCCTACTCTCAGACCCACTCCTTTGATGACTGCCTCCTCCACTAGTGCTCTTAGGAGGCCCGAACTTGGACTTCTTCTGCCCTCTAGTGGCACTGGAACCATAGGACACCTATTGCTTCTTCCCCTCTCTACAACCCTCCTCGGCCAAAATCTCCTCGACTATAAGTGTCGTCTCCAAAAGCATCTGATAAGAAGGCGAGTTTATAGCAATGCGGGTGAGGATATTAAACTACAATCCCCTCTTAACCGATCTCTCCACTGTTGATCAATGGCAACATCCTCAAGTGCATAACGAGAAAGTCTAGTAAACTGAGCCTCATACTCAGTGGAGGTAATCTCCATATACTTCAACTCTAAGAACTCTATCTTCTTCTTGCTGCGATAGTGTGGAGGGGTGTATTTATTGGCGAACTCTCTCTAGAAGTCTCTATGAGTAAGTATGGGAGGATCATGCTGACTTATAGGAATTGCCCTCCACCAATCCCAAACTTAATTCTCCAATAGTGAGGTAGTGTACTTTATCTCTACTCGGGTGTGCATCTCATCCGACTAAGGATTCGCTCCGTGTGTCGCAGTCAGTCCTTAGCCTCAGCAGGGTCAGTAGTCCCCTCAAACGATTTGGCGCCCTGCTTGCGCACCTCTCCAAAGTTCCTGTCATTAGCGGCGATTTTCCAATATTAGTGTCAATTCTGTATAATAAAGTATATGCTGACAAAATTGAACAAAGAACTGAGTCTTTTGGACTAAATCCACCAGAGGGAAAAGGAGACGACAACCTCCTTTCCAGTTCTTTATTGGATTGTCAATGGTGTAGAGTATCTGGAGTTTTGACCACAGAAGAAGCAAGGAACATTAGAAGCATACTCAGTTTTCAAATACAGTAACGCTTTTTAAACGATTGATATCTTGGTCGTTCGAAAAAACAATGGATACCTTGAAATTCGGGCATTTACTAGCAAGGTAGTCAAACTTCTGTTTAAGAAGTATATCATCTGGGGAGACACTACCATAAATCAGAGATACCTATAACATGAAAATCATTTTTGTCACCAATTTGTTAATCTGGCTATAATTTTTTCTGGGAAGACGAAAAGCTGAATTCTTAATCAAACCTGAGTGGTGTCATCAGGATTCTTCATGATAGCCTCTGTCACTTGAAACATTGGAGTAATGCCTGTGCCGCCTGTAATCTGATGTACAACACACATTACATAGGAATAAGATTCACCGTGGTACGCTGCAAAAATAATGATCACTGAATACCATATATTATATATGAACGTATTACGCATACACCATAAACAAAGGAAATTAGACAACATGACTCATTTTCCAGATAAAACAAATAGAAATTCTCCTTAACTAGATCTTACGATGTCAATGTGCTTCTTCATATTGGGAGCGTATCTGAGTTTCTCAATAGGCCTGCAACAAACAAATTTATCAGTTATACTGAACAGAACCTACGACATACAAT
>CANYCX015278943.1:0-16797 GCA_948193385.1 Breynia disticha f. nivosa | reverse complement strand
ATTTCTATGCTTGGTTTCTTGTATGAATGTTGAGGTTTATGCTTAATTGAATTCATGATGATTGATTGTTGTCTATTTGATTGTGCTTAAATGAAAGGATGGTTGATGAAGTAATTGTGTTAGGTTGTTGTTAGTAACTTTAAACTGGAATTGCAAAAGCCGAGGTTTAGAGCGACTTAAACTTAATTGCATTTGCTTGATAATTATCTGTTGGGAAGAACCTAAACCGGAATTGCGAAAGCCAAGGCTTAGGGAGGCTAATCAAATAGTGTTAATGTTCAAATAGATAGAAATATACCATTTGGGTGTTAATGTGTTCAATGATATGCTTGTAAGCTTAATGACCTTAATTAATTTAATGTATCACGAAAGTAGAACATTAATTGAATTAGGAACACGATTTTGAGCATCTCGAAAGGGACTCTTAATTAAGTATAGTGCGAGAACACCAATAATAACCTCAACTAAATTCAGAAATCAAGTATAGGGCAACTGAAGTCTAGGAAAACCCGAAATTTTTATCTATTGTTTTTAAACTTTAAATTTCATTTGCATGTTATATCAATTGTCAAAAACTCCATAATCATTCACATTTGTTATTTTTCTTTATTTATTTAATTGAACCAAATCAATTTAAGCACACCGTTCCCTGTGAGATTCGATCCCGGAGGGTATATTTCCGTGGTAAAACTACACCGACCTAGTACGCTTGCTAGAACCCGGTCAAATACAAATAAGAAAAATTAATTGAAATATTTTCTCACCTATGGAGTTTTCGACCAAGAGGAACAAAAATAAGAATAGTGAGCCTGGTTATTTATAGGCCACAACCAAAGAGAGAGAAGGAGAGAAAAGTGGAGATAATGTGGAGAAAATTTCGACAAAATATGGGGAGATAAATCTTATCTTTATCCAAACTCTTCCTTATCTTTATCCTTATAAATTTTGGATTAGATTAGAATTTAAATTCAATTTAAACTCAAATACTAATCCTAATCATAAGATAAGATTGAATCGCACTTTTAGGACAATATTTATCATAAAACATTATTCTCTCCCTTGTGTCCTAAACACTTTTAATCCTTTTTTTGATGATAAATTACTTAACATAATTAACAAAATCATCTCATGGTCGTGTGTCCCAAGTCCGTTGGGTTTACAATTTTGTCCATAATACCCATTTTATTGTTATGCATATTTGTCTGTAAAATGGTCCAAATATACATCTGAAGTGGAAATGTCAATATTACCCTTTTCAGACTGACCATTTTTTTGTGATCCTATAGGCCCATTTAAAATTGGCATTAGGGATAATATGTAACATTCTCATGCTAAAACCCTATAGTTAAGTAAAATGATTAACATGATTAGGAAGTAATAAGTGAAATTAACAAAGATAAGAGATAAAACGTAAGTGAAATGGTAATATTGAACAATTTAAGAGTAGTACAGGTTAAGGTTACAAATAAATGAATTTTCGAAGTGAAATCAGCGAGAAAACAGAGGCACAGCATGGTGGGCGTGCTGGAAACACGAAGGGCATGCTCCTGGGAAAGTATATGAGCATGATCATGCTAAAAATGACGAGAAAAATGGGATTTTATGCTGACACGGTCGTGTTCGTATCAGCACAGGTCGTGCCAGAGTCATCATGGTCGTGCTTGGTATCAGACACCTATTTAAGCCATTTTGAACATAAAACAGAAGCAAAAAATTAGCAACAAAAAAGAGAGAAACAGAGAGGAGAATAGAGAAAGGCTAGAAAAGAGAGAACTAGAGATTTTGAGCTAGGAATTGAGTGCAAGACATCAAATTGATCATTGAATTGAGCCAGAATTGAACTGGTAACACTTAGACGGGAAACTTTGAGAAATAAAGGTAATAATTTACGATGTTTATATAAAGAGTTATTGTGAATTAAGTTTATAAGTTAGGAATATGTTGCTAATTGATGAGATAGGAGTAGGATTGAATTAGGAAAATGCATATTGGTATGTATTGTTACATAGAGTTTATAAAGAATTTTGTATATGAATATATAGGACGACAGGCTAGATGAGCAGGATAGGAATGGAACTAGAGGAGTTCCAAAAATAACGGATATCCAGGTGAGTAATCTAACTCATTATTTAAATAAAGTAAAATATGATTGTGAATTGCGAATTTGTTTATGAATTGATTGTTGAATATAAATTTGATTTAAATGATGATACAAGCGTATGTACATGATTAATATGGAAATGATGATACATATGAAAGAATTGTTGAAAGGAATTGCCTATATGATCGAAATGAAACAGGTACACGAAATGCGAAATGAAATACAAATAGGTACTTGAACGTTGCTTATTGTATATATGATTATATGATTTAATATGGTATTGGTGAGATGATTGGATTGGATTGATGATATATGATTGCTCATACGGAGATAGGAGTAGGGAGACAAAAGTTAGGTCAACATGATACGAAGGTGGAAAATGTAAAAAGAAAAAAAGTAGGGAGACGGGAGTTAGGTATTTATTATAAACGATTCCCTATGAATAAAGGTTATACGATCCAAAATGATATAGTTCAAAAACAAAGATAAATAATCTGATTGATTTAATTTATAAATGATTATGAAAACTAGTTGATTTAATATATAAATATTTAATGATTACTCACTAAGCCCGCAACTCATCAACTATGATTTTTGTTTCAAGATCAGGTAGCAAGTAGAGATAGTCACAAGACGTTTATAGGTGGGTTGGCTGCTACTCTCGCACTTTCTCTCTTTTCTAGATACTAGCTAGGAGTCCTCATATTTGACATTTGCATGTTGTATGCTTAATTGGTTATGATTTTGGTTGTTTTGATTGATACTATATAATGTTTAATTGATATATATATGTATATGAGTATTGATTGTTGTCTTCTGGATGATATTTTAGGTTGAAGTGTATGTTGATATCAATATAAGAATATATACGTGTGAACGATGATATTATTGTGTATGATTGGTTTATAAGATTGAAATTATATTGATATTGAGTGTTTATCAGGTTAAGCAGATGTACATGAACTGTACTTAATTGTTACAGGTTTTGTGTAGTACAAAACAAAAAGGGCTTCCCATATGTATGTTGACTAGCATGATCTATGTTCTTATTATATATCTGATTGAGTTGAATGTTGTTTACTTAGAATAGAATATGTTTAAGAATGTATGATTGAATGCCACATATTAGTAACGAGAGATACCAATATAAAGAAAATTTTTTAAGTATACGATAAAAAAGTTAATATAAACAATAATTACATGATTAACAGGATAATAGGTTTAGGATGTTTCATTTTGGTATCAGAGCAGGGATATGATCCCTGGATTGTAAATTGATATATGATTTGTGATTCCCATTTTTATGTGCACTATGTGAAATGTGTGTTAAATCATATAGATATGATATAGCCTAGACAACCTTCAAAGAGAAAGGAAGCAGTAGACCTTAGAATACTAGACAGATCTTTTATATCTAACCATATTATAAGTCTTATGATCCAGGTTATTCTTATTGAATTCTGATACAAAAAAACGATTGAGAATAAATGAGGTGTTGTCTGGAAAATGTTAAGTAGCAGTCAGCAACATGGGGGCGTGCTTAATGGCATGGTGGGCGTACTGACTGAAAAAGATATCAGAACAACTATGGCACTTAAGAGCACGATTGCATTCTCTGGAAAAATCAACAACAACACGGTGGGCGTGTCAAACAATACAGAGAGAGTGTTAATAAGTGTGAAATGTGATGAAAAATTAAGTGAGTCGCGTATTTCTAGTATTTCCAATCAGAGTATCTATATTATTATGATTCGTCTCATCCACCATATAATTATGAATACAAAGAAGTACAACCAGGAGAGTTTAACGGACTTGTAGAAAGAGCCGAGTTTAATCTGGTTTGTATGGGATATCAAAGTCATATAAGAGCTAGATCATCATCATTTTATTTCAAATTTGAGGAAATAGAGAAGTTGAACAAGGAACTCAGAAAGGATAATTGAATAGTGCAGTCTCAGTTTTGGAGACTATAAGGATATTATGTCCACATTGCCAGAGAAACTATATAAGTGAGTGTAAAAATATTATTGGAGGTTATTACTATTGTGGACAGCAAGGATATTAACTAAGCAATTGTCCTAAAAAGGCTAATAAATAAGAATTAATAAGAATAATGTTTTGATTACTGGTGACAGTACAAAGCTATAACGAATAGAAGAACAACAATACATTTATTATTTAGTAAAGGCCATGGAAAAAGAGAATAGAATTATTTTTCCAAATACGTAAACCAATCTATTAAAAATTATTAGAGGAAGTATATGAGAGGTGTAAAGCTTTGACTGAAGAATGTTACTTCTATGATCAGTTAGGAAATTTCTTTAAGAATTGTTCTGAATCATTCATGATGCATCAGGAATATAAGGGAAACCTAGTTAAGGAAATAAAGTCTATCTGTAAAAGAAGTAGTGAAGCTATCAGATCTCAGTCATAAAAATATATTGATTTAATATGTGACTATAGTAAAGTATATAGTTCAGAGTCTTGGATTCCCTACTCCTTAAGGTAAAGTAAAGTGGAAAAGACAGCATATGTAAAGATTGAACAGTAACGATTTAAAATACAGAATTAACAATCCATCTTATTCTACTGTGCTTAATGAATGGATTGGTTGGCTCGCCATCGAGATAAAGTTGATTGTTTTACCAAGGAAGTTATAATAAAACCAAAAGAATAAAGTAAAGTAATATTCTACGGAAAGAGAAAGATTGTGCCAAGTTGTTTTTTTGTGCCAAGTTTAATCTCAACTATACAAGCCTTTAAGATGATCTGACATGGATGTAAAGATTATTTGGCACATGTATTTGATAAAACAACAACGTATGAAAGTATTAAAGGAATATCAATAGCTGAATAATACCCTGACGTATTTCTAGAAGATCTTACAGGATTACCTCCTAATAAAGAGACAAAATTTACTATTAAGATATGTCCTGGTACGACATTGATATCTGTATAACCATACAGAATAGCACTAATGAAATTACAAGAATTAAAGAAACAACTACAAATGTGAATTAGTGTTTTATCGTGGAGAGCACTTGTTCTATTGGTTAAAAAGAAAGATGGAACACTTAAGTTATGCATAGATCATCGAAAACCCGATCAAATAATTGTGAAGAATAAATGTTTGTTACCTCGAATAGATGATCAACTTAATGAATTGGAAGGTACCACAATGTTTTCAAATATTGGCCTAAGATCCGGGTATCATCAATTAAAGATAGCACAGGAAGATATTCTGAAGAGTGCTTTTCGAACCCAGTATGGTCATTACGAGTTTTTAGTTATGCCATTTCGTTTAACTAATGCTCCAACAGCATTTATGGCACTGATAAACAATATATTCCAGTCTTTCCTCGATCAATTTGTATTGTATCGTTAGATGATATATTGATATACTCGAGGAATACTGAAGAACACAATGAACATTTACGAATAGTATTACAAACATTACGAGAGAAATAGTTGTATGCAAAACTTAGCAAATGTAAGTTTTGGTTAGATCACGTAGTCTTCTTAGGATACGTGATATTTGGACAAGAAATATCAATAGATCCAAAGAAGAGTAAAGCAGTATTAAATCGGGAACCTCCTAAAACCATTACTGAAGTACATAGTTCCTGAGAATGGCAGGTTACTATCGTAGATTTATGGAAGGATTCTCAATTATAGCTGCTCTGCTGACACGACTGCTAAGAAAGAATGTATCTATTCAGTGGAATTAAAAATGTCATCAAAGTTTTAATGAATTGAAATATAGGTTAACCATAAATCCAGTCCTTACGATTCCTTCTAGTACAAGAGGATTTGTTATTTATAGTGATACATATAATCAGGGACTTGGATGTTTTTTGATGCAAAATGGAAAATTGATAGCATATGCCTCTGGACAATTCAGATCATATGAAACGAATTATCCGGTACATGATTTAGAGCTTGTAGTGGTAGTGTTTTCTCTTAAGATCTGGAGACATTATCTTTATAGCGAGACATTTTAGATTTTTACTAACCATAAAAGTTTAAAATATTTCATGACCTAGAAAGAATTGAATATGAGGAAAAGAAGGTGGTTAGAGTTATTGAAAGACTATAATTGTACAATTGAATATCATCCTAAAAAAGAAAATGTGGTTGCGGTTGCGGTTGCACTCAGTAGAAAGTTGAGTGTTGCTATATCTAGCTTGCAATTAACACAAATGACTGATTTGATAGCTTTGCGAAGTTTGAATGTAAAGTTAGAATTAATGGAATCAGGAGTGTTTATATTTAGATTAATGGTTCGACCAATGTTTTTAAGAAAAATACAAGCAACACAAAAGTTGGATGAAGATTGTATCAGGATCATTGAACAGATTGATCAGAGGTTAGAGACTCCATTTCAGTGGGTTGATGAATTATTGATGATGGAAACTAGAGTATGTGTACCGAAGATTGAGGAAATAAGACAGGAGGTACTGGATGAAGCACATAATGCTTCCTACGCTAAGCATCCAGGAATGATAAAAATATACAATACACTGAAGCAATATTATTGGTAACCTAATATGAGAAAGGACATAACTGAATTTGTAACAAGATGTTTAATATGTCAACAAGTAAAGAAAACTTCAGTTATTGTTGATACTACTTTGGAAATAGGAATGGATAACTATGGATTTTGTAATAAGTTTACCCATATACAATTGAGTAAAAACACAGTATGGGTGATCGTAGATAGATTGACTAAATATGCGCATTTCTTTACCATTGAAGTTGGACTCTCTCTAGAACTGTTAACAAAACTATATATGCGAGAGATTGTTTGATTGCTTGGTATTCCTGTTTCCATAGTATCGGATAAAAATCCAAGGTTTACCTCCAGATTTTGGCAAACATTATAGAGTGTGTTGGGTACAAAGTTGTACTTCAGTACTGCTTTCGATCCACAGACTGATGGACAGGCGAAGAGAACTATACATACATTAGAGAAGATGTTGAGATCTTGTGTTCTGGAGTTTTAGGGCTCTTGAGATCGGTACATACCATTGATGGAATTTGCTTATAACAATCAATATCACAGTAGCATTGGTATAGCACCGTATGAAGCTTTATATGGACAAAAATATAGAACTCCAATATACTAGGACAGAAAAAAGGCAAAAATATTTGAAGGACCCAAAATTGTACAAGAAATGGTGGACAAAGTAGAGCTAATAAAAAATAAGTTCAAAGCTACTCAAGATACATAGAAGAGTTATTAAGATTAACATAGAAAAGAAATAGAGTGTAAAATCGGGGATAAAGTAGTTTTGAAAGTTTTGCCATAGAAAGGAATAATGCGAATTGCAAGTAAAGGAAAGTTTAGTCTCAGATGCGTTGGACCTTATGAAGTACAAATTGAAGCAAACTTAACCTATTTAGAAGAATCTATTCAAATTTTGGATCATAAAAGAAAACAGATACCAATGTTTAAAGTTCTTTAGAAGCATCATAATCTGGAAGAAGCAACATGGGAAATAAAAAATAAGATGAGACGTGAATATCCATAGCTATTCAAAGGAACATTTAATATGCATAGTAATTTCATATGCATATTAGAACTTTATTGAAGATGAATTAATACAAGAAGATTATGAACAGAATGAAGAAGCTAGAACGTCGATAAGAGTGAATTTTGAGGGCGAAATTCTTTAAGAGGGGAAGATTTGTAGCATTCACATCCTAAAACCCTATAGTTAAGTAAACCAATTAATATGATTAGGAAGTAATTAGTGAATTTAACGAAGATAAGAGATAAAATGTAAATGAAATGGTAATAGTGAACAAGTTAAGAGTCATACGGGTTAATGTTACGAATAAATGAACTTACGAAGTGAAATCGACAAGAAAACAAATGCACAACACGATGGGCGTGCTGGAAACACGAGGGCGTGCTCCTGGGAAAGTATATGAGCACGATCATGCTAAAAAATGAGGAGAAAAATGGGATTTTATGCTGACATTGTCGTGCTGGTATCAGCACGAGCCATGCTAAGCCGCTGGACATGCAGAAATGTTGGATTGGCACAAGTCGTGCCAGAGTAAGCACGGTCGTGCTTGGTATCAGACACCTATTTAAGCCATTTTGAACATAAAACATAAGAAAAACTTAGCAACAAAAGAGAGAGAAAAAGAAAGGAGAATAGATAAAGGCTGGAAAAGAGAGAACTAGTGATTTTGAGCTAGGAATTGAGTGCAAGACATCAAATTGATCGTAGAATTGAGCCAAAATTGAACTGGTAGACGGGAACTCTCAGAAATAAAGGTAATAATTTATTAAGTTTATATAAAGATTTATTTTGAATTAATTTTATAAGTTAGGAGTTTGTTGCTAATTAATGAGATAGGAGTAAGATTGAATTAGGAAAATGCATATTGTATGTGTTGTTACACTAAGTTTATAGAGAATTTCATATATATGAATATATAGGACGACAGGCTAGACAAGTAGGACAGGAATGGAACTCGAGGAGTTCCAAAAATAACAGATATCCAGGTGAGTAATCAAATCACGATTTAAATAATGTAAAATATGATTATGAATGGCGAATAATTATGAATTGCAAATTTGTTTATGAATTAATTGATGAATACGGATATGATTTAAATATACAGACATGATTAATATGGAAGTGAGGATGCATATTAAAGAATTGTTGAAAATGGAATTGCATAAATGATCAAAATGAAACAAGTACACGAAATGTGAAATGAAATACGAACATGTACGTAAACGTTGCTTATTGTATATATGATGATATGATTTGATATGGTATTGGTACGGTGATTGGATTGATGATATATTATTGATCATACAGAGACAGGAGTAAGGAGACGGGAGTTAGGTTCACATGATACAGAGGTGGAAAATGTAAAAAGAACAAAAGTAAGGACGAGAGAGTTGGTTATTTATTATGAATGATTCCGTTCAAATACAGGTTATACGATCCGAAGTGATATAGTTCAAAAAGAAAGATAAATAGTCTGATTGATTTGATTTATAAATGATTATGAAAACTAGTTGATTTAATATGTAACGATTTAATAATTACTTATTGAGCCTACAACTCATCAACTACAATTTTTGTTTCATGATCAGGTAGTGAGTTGAGATAGTCATGAGATGTTTATAGGTGGGTCGACTGCTACTCTTGCACATTCTCTCTCTTTGCCAGATACCAACTAGGAGTCTGCATATTTGACATTTGAATGTTGTATGTTTAATTAGTTATGATTTTGGTTGATTTGATTGATACTAGATAATGTTGAGTTGAGTTATATATATATATATATATATATATATATATATATATATATATATATATATATATTGGATGACAGTTTTGGTTGAGGTGCATGTTGATATCGATATGAGAATATATATGTGTGAGCGATGATATTATTGTGTATGATTGATTTATAGGATTGAAATTAGATTGATATTGAATGTTATCAAGTTACAATGGATGTACACGTACTGTACTTAATTGTTGCAGGTTTGTGTAGTACTGAACAAAATCGGATTAGATCAACACAAAGCCGAACCCATAAGTGTGTTGACTAGCATGATCTATATTCTGATTATATATCTGATCGAGTTGTAAACTGTTTACTTAGAATACGAATATGTTTGAGAATGTATGATTGAATTCCACGTATTTGTAAGACTTATTTTCATAACCACATTTTTCGAATAATTCTCATTTTAAAATAGATTTCAAATACGAAATGAGAAAATAGAAATATTATACATGAATTTCATAAAACTTGGCCCAAAAACATTATACAAACAAAACAAACTTTTGTAGAAACTGTAGTCTAGTTTGTAAACAAATTCAAACTCATATGCATGTATATACAAGTTTGTACAAATATTTACAAGTACAAAATCCAAGATAACAAAATATCGGAGCCTAGACCTCACTGCTCATATCGTTGTAATCTCAATCCACGCAAGTCTCTGAGTCCACCGCAGCTATCTACGATCTGAACATTATCAAAAACAATTGCACACATAGGTGAGTATTTTCATACTCAGTAAGTGCTTTTACACACTTACCAAAGTAGTTAATGCATAAGTTATCGTTATTTATTATGACTTAAATACTTTATGTAATAAGGTAACATCCTTATTTAACTCATATCCTAAATCTAATCTTAATTTTACTTTAATTCATTCTTTCAAAAGTTTTCAAAGAGGCACGGTCGTGCCGTGTTGTGCACAGGGTCGTGCTCACCATAATTTCCAAGATACATCAGGCATGGTTCGTGGTGCCAAAATTAGTTTGAAGCACGAGGGCGTGTTGTCAACACAGCTCAAAAATGACATTTCAGTTTTGTTTTTAAGGCAATAAACACATAACAATCATTTCCTTAAGGTTATTACTTAAGCAAGGCATTGCATATACCATATCTACAGTAAAAACATAACAATTCCTCTTTCACTTAGTACCTCATTAAGCCAACATATTTAACAAACCAAGTCAAGTCATATGACATAGCACATACGCTTGTCTAAACTAATAACATCAACATTCATCATATACAGCAAGTATATCATCATCAACTCAACACATAACTTCATTCTATAGCACCAAACTCATATGAATATATGATGGAATGAGAATGTAATGCCAATGCAATCGAATACAATATGCCCCGGGACTTTCCTCTTTTTCCTCAAAGTTATCCTTAGTACACAGCATAGAAGAGCACACAAATTCTCATTCCATCATATATTCTTTTTAAGTTCATTCTATAGCACACAAATTCATCATATACAGCAAGTATATCATCATCAACTCAACACATAACTTCATTCTATAGCACCAAACTCATATGAATATATGATGGAATGAGAATGTAATGCCAATGCAATCGCATACAATATGCCCTGGGATTTTCCTCTTTTTCCAAGAAGAGCACAAAGCTCATAAAGATTGCACACAGCTCGTAAGGATAGCACACAGCTTATCCGGATAGCACACGGCTCGTTTCACACAGTGCTAATACAACACATCAAAGCAATCAATCTCATGCTTTCATATTCTTTCTAAGTTCATAAGCTCACAACAATTACGAACATCAAAGCAAGATCATAATCATGCCATATCCATTTTCATTCATGCTTATATAAACTTTCCAACAAAGAATCATAAGCCAAGCTTTGCATGTTCATAAGAACATAGTACATATGAGCATATAAAAGAAATCACACATAAACCAATCAATTCCACATAGCACATAACATACTTTCATGTCATCATTAGCATAAAAGCTAATACACATTGCAATCAAGTCATTTAAGACAGTTTTGCTACCATCTTAACCCATATGCATATTATCAAGTATGAATTAACCATACAGATGCAAGACCTATAATGGTAAGTGTAAATAGCAATTCCCTCGCAAAAGTCGCGAATGCAGCCTCGCGCTCAACTCTGATCCAAAAGTCGTACAGTTCCTCCTGTACAAAGATCATCACATAAAAGTTGTTATTACTTCATTCTGCACATATTAACCTTCATTTACAGCCTTACTAATCAAACGCTCAAGTTCCCTCTCTTAGGTTCTAACCACTGTTATTCCTATCTTTTCATCCAATTTATGATTTGAACATTATAATCCATTCTAAAGAGTTCAACTAACTCAATTTTACTAACTAACACCAATTAACAACTTAAATCAGCTCCTACCCATCATTTCAAAAATTTTAACCAACTCAGTAAATTCAAACTCTTATATTCATGCAAAACCAACCTCAAATTCTTACCTTATTGAAATTAGCTCCAAGGTTCCAAAAAATGAAGTTCTTCCTTGCTTATGCTCACTCTTCAGACATTTTAGGGCTTTCACCAGCTTCCTATCTCGTTTTTTACTCTGTTTGATCAATAGAATAGTAATTCAGTTGGTTTTTTTTTTAAACTTTCCAGTCAACATAACTTGTGGCACGGGTCATGCTCCAAGTCATGCTGTAATTTTTAGCACGAGTTCCAATTAGTTCGTGCACGAGATCATCTTGATCCATTTCCAGAATGATGAGCATGCCCATCAGCACGGTCGTGCTTGTGCCCGTGCTCATCTTCTGTTTTTTGCACTTTTTCGATTTCTTTTTGTTTCCACTCTGGATTTAATCTATTTTCCAAATAACTAAATTCTATCAATTTTTAGGGTGTTACAATATTAGTAACGAGAGATACAAATATAAACAGTAATTATATCATTATCAAGATAATAGGTTTAGGATGTTTCATAATTAAACCCTAAAAGTCATTAAAAAACTCTAGTAAAATGCTACGACAATTCAAATTAAATGAGGATGTTGTGACATTTTTTTTACCTAGTCTAATCTTACATAGTCCCTTACCCTTAATGCCGAAATTATATAAGGCATGGAACGATCATCCTTATTAAATAAATTCATTTTCTTGATATTCCAGTGACACTGAATTCTTTTCAGATAAATGATAAAATTCATTATTTCATATAGGTGTGGCCTCTTTTTATTTCATTGATCAAGTGATCGGGGCATTTTCTCTCTCCTCATGAGTGAGCAATCCCTTCACTTCTCTCATGCTCTCTAACATGAACCAATGCATACCCAATCATACCCATACTTGTCACCCTTTTATGAACATGTTAGGAATATGTTAAAATATGCAAAAATCCATCTAAAGTTTCATAGAGATTTCAGGTCTAAGAACCTCAATGTAAGACTTGAACAAGAGAACTACTTATTACACCGAACCATGTAGTTGTTCTCATTATCAGATCAAAACAAAATACCATGTCCTAGACATGTATCCATGATTTCTAATCGACATCCCATGTTCTTGTGTTCCATATGACCAAAGCATGTTAGTCTTAATTCATCTACTATTACCATAGTAGTGAATGACTAGGGATTTTTAGAAAAAAAAATCTCTCCTTCAAAGATCCTACACGAATATGCATCACATATGCCAAATTAAGCATCGAGATACTCAATCATGGAATTCTATTCTTTCTAAGAGCATGCGTGCAGAAATATTATTCAGCAACATACATTATTCCAATCAACATCAAATCAAGCAAAATGCATAAATCATCATAAAACACAAAATCATAACATATCATCAAATTACACATACCTAGCCTAAATCTTATGAAATCAAAACTTGTTTTCTTAAGGGGTTTGGTGAATATATTGGCTAGTTGGTCATTTGTTCTAAAAAATAATAAACATATCATTTTCGTTTGTACATGATCTCTTAAAAAAATGATGTCTAATTTCAATGTGTTTTGTCCTACTATCCATAATAGGATTTTTACTAAGATTAATTGCACTTGTATTATCGCACATCATTGGAATTTTTTAAGAGTAATGGCATAATATACTAATTGATATTTTAACCATAATATTTGTGCACATGCACTCCCTGCAGTTACATATTTTTATTCCTCCGTATAGATTGCTACACTTGTTTGCTTTTTACTACACTAAGAGATTAGGCATGAATCTATAAAGTGACATGACCCAATACTGCTCTTTTTATCAAGTTTGCATATGTAATGATTGACATCACTATAAGTTTTGGATCAAGGGTGTCCTGTCTATGTTTAGATAATGGTCTTAGTATCAAAATTTATAGAGTTGAGTTTCAGGTTATGCAAAGAATCAAAATAAGTGTTGATCCAAGTGACGTAAGTTAGTGACTGTTAAGTCACGTTACAGCTGCAAAAACTAAGAAAATGAGACAAAATCCATTAGGAGTACGTTGTTCAGCATAAGTCGAGTTACACAACGTAACATACATTAGTGAAGTTTAACGTACGTTATTGAAATTGCAATTCAAGGCAGAAGCAAAATGGCAATTTCAATGGTTTGTTAAATGGGTTGGAGAATTTTTGAATGGGCAGCGTAATGTATGTTTTGTTGGGTTTCGTATGCTTCTAAATGACTAGGGTACCGAAAAACATGTCAAGAAACTCAAGAAAACTAGCCAAGATTCACACATTAACGTGATTTACAACATACATGGTGCAAAGATCAAAACAAGTTCATAAAGAATAAAAATTTAATGTAAAAGAAGAATCTTTACCTCGTATCCTTGCAAAGCCGATTGTATATGATCACCAAATCGTAACTATAGTCTCAGAATACTCTGAGACTAGCTTCAATACACCCCTTAAGGACTCCACGTGTAGTCCCTCCACAAAACTAACACACGGATCAAGAGAATACATGTACTAGCACGAAAGAATTAACGAATCACCTCTGTTTACGTCAATCGAATGAAAGTCTTGTGAATCAGAAGGCACTACCATGGTCAAAACATATGATCAGCCCTTCAAAGTCACATTTTCTTAGAGAAAAAGATGAAAGAGTCACCACCTTGATTCTTGGAGGACAGAGACAGCAATGGAGAGAGAGAGAGAGGTGACGACTTAGAGATATTAAGTTGATTAGGGTTTTTAAAAATAAAACTCTTCTTTTAAAAGTCTTAACTGAAAATCCTAAATCAATTAGGATAAGGATTAGTTTTCTTAAATAAAAAATAATTAATCCTTTTATTTATCCATATGGTTGCAAAAAATATAGAGTTGGTTAAGAAGATTTAATTCTTCTTTTTCTCTCTCCTCTATCTTATCTTCAAAAGAAGATAATCTTCCTTTTATTTCTCCTTATCTTATCTTATCTTATCATGCCTTAAATTAAGACAACATAACCCTCAAGATTATTTTTGTCTTAACTACATGCATAAGTTTCCAAATTTGAGCTTTTATCCAATTTAGGCCCAGTTACCAAAATTGACTCAAATACCTGATTTGGCCCAATAGTCGAATTTTGACCTAAGGTGAAAAACTGAAAATACCTTTTAAGGTTTCTCTTGTCTATGTTTGATCTGTAGGACTGTTTAATAATGGTAATGAATTTATTAATTCATAAATCATATGTGGTCTCTAGTAAGACACTATGAACATCCAAAATTAAATAGCTGAAGAGCGGTATCAACAGTCATACTACAATTCAAATTCTTCCCTTGACCTCCGATATCATGATTGCCATAAGGTATGTCCTAAACATCCTTATTTAGTGTTAAATCACTTTCTTAATCTCTATGACAAGATTGATAAGTTCAAATGAATGACCTAATCATTTTATTTGGGTGCGACCACACTCTTCCTAATCTTGCCTATCAAGCAACCAGTGATATCTTCTCTCATTTTCATGAGAGGGTCAATTCCTTCAGTTCATTGATGCTTCTACTTATAGTCCATATCATACCCAAATATACCCATACTTGTCAACCTTTTACAGCCATGTTAGCCGTACGTAAAAGTACACTATAAATCACAATAAAAGATATAGTGATTTCAGTTCTAAGGACAGATATTTGACATTGCAAAAAGGGATCACTCTCCAAATACAATGTCCCACATTATATCTATAAACTTTGCTAGGTATCCCAAATATCTATGACCCGTAGAACATGATCATCTACAGAGCTCATACTAGTCTTAATTAATTTCTATTCCCATGGAAACAAGTGACTAGGGATATTTAGAATGTTAATCATAAAACTTCCAAGTTCTACTATCAAGGTCCTCAACCTTGATACCTCAAATGTTTAATCAACATTCTTGGATAATTTTATCATACACATAGCACATGTAAATATATGAACTGATAAAACAATGCCTCATAATTTTTATAATCAATGATAAAAGTTACAAATAATGTATTGGGCTAGGGCTTACACTAACACATTTTGGTGTTGACAATGTATGTTAATGAATCTGATAATGTATGATAAGGAGTGGTAACGCACGTTATCAAGACACATATTCAAAATTAAAAGTTGTTTGATTGGACAACCGGCATAATATGTGTCTAACAGCTAGAACTGAAAAAGGGGAGTATTTAAGGAGCCAAAACAAGTCTAGAAACACTAAAGCTTCATTAGAAGACATTATTACAAAAAAGAGAGAAGATTCATAAGATTTATAAGCTTCTATTCAAGAATCCAAAAGAAATCCTAAAGTGCAACATAAGTGAGCTCATCAATCTACATTTTGACTAATTGATTAGGGTTATATTTTGGTTGTGACAAAATCTTTGTATTGAGTTGGTTTAGCAATTGCTATTGTATCGAATTGCTAGGTTAAGATTGTTAGTTGTTGTCTAGTATTTATGATAGTGAATTGTAAGAGTTATCACTTAGCTAAAAAAGTGATTATAAGAGTTCTCACGTATCTGAAAAGTGATTGTACAAGAGTTCTCACTTAGCTAGAAAGTGACACTTAGTGAAGTGGGTTGAAAATCCTTAGTTGGGAGACTAAGGTAGTGGACGTAGGCTAGCTAGTGTTGAAACACCATAAATTGGTCGTGTTCTTTGTTGTTTGTTTTGACTATCATCGCGTAATTCTGCAAAGAAGTTGAAAGTTGGGAAAACACGATTCAATCCCCTTCTTATATTTCTATGAATATGTAATTAAATTGAAATATAGATAAGAAGGCTATCATATACCTAAACTTATTATTATAATTAAGTATCTAAAAATTCTTTGGCAAGCACTATAATGAGATTCTTTAGGGTTACCTTGAAACCTAGTACGCATACATGTTGCAAACATTATGTCGTCTCTTGAAGCGGTAAAATAGAGGAGCGATCCAATCATATCTTTATAGAGCT
>CANYCX015276680.1:0-15164 GCA_948193385.1 Breynia disticha f. nivosa | reverse complement strand
TATGGGTTCGATGTACTTTTATCTTCAACGAATAGCCCAGCCTTTAATGCAGGTCGAAGCATATGGTTGCCCGGTTGGTTAAATGCTATTAATGAAAATAGTAATTCATTATTCTTAACAATAGGGCCTGGCGACTTCTTGCTTCATCATGCTATTGCTCTAGGTTTACATACAACCACATTGATCCTAGTAAAAGGCGCTTTAGATGCACGTGGTTCGAAGTTAATGCCAGAGAAAAAGGATTTTGGTTTAGGCTTTCCTTGCCTTGTCCAATATGCTGTTTGCAGGATAAGGCGAGACAGGTAGAGATATCTCATTAAGAGAGGACGGGACTGCTGATTCGTGACTGGGACTGTACATGGATTCTAAACTTGGCGCATTCAAACTTGAAGCAAGCGGGTGGCATGTGTAACCCGTTCTAAGAGTAAGGTAAGGCTTGACTTTACTAGTCCTCTCGATACGACCCTTAGGAGACTCTTATCCGGGAACTTCCTGAACCCTGGGGTGGGGCACTCACTCCCTTAAAAACCCCCGAACTTGGAGCCTCTTTTCCAAAAAAAAAAGTATGTTACCAATTCCTATCGTTAACGTCTGTAATAGGCAATTGTATCAAAGATTATCGAGTCTCCGCTGCTGTTCGCCGGGTAGCTCATTTCCCGAGGATAGTTTATAACCATTCACCCGAGTAATCCAGTCTTTCTTTAAACAAAGTCAAGTTTGGGTAGAGCTCCTTACTCTGCCGATTTAATCTCTGATCCCGCTGTGTTCTAGTTTCATTCCGCTCTCATGGCTGGGAAAAATCCATCTTTTCCCTCAGGTCGAGCTGCTGCACCTCCCACGAGGGTAAAAGAAGATTCTTTCTTTTCCAATCTCTTCCTCCAAGATCTCTTCCGTAAAGAGGAGTCGCTTTGCTTACGCAGTTCGGGTAGCAAGCGCCCTACGTCTGCGGGAACCACCGCTTTAGTTTAAAGCTTTAGTTTAAAGAGTCCCTCTCCCTAGACCTCTGTCTGGCCAAGGGAACTTCTCTAAGCTAGAGCTCCTCGCTTAAAGCGAATAAAAAGTTAGAGTATCAGATCTTCCGATCTTTCCCCAATCTAATACAGATTACTCTTTAAAGACATCTAGATTAACTCCATTGAGTGAAACTGATTCAGATAGAGCCAAGCTGATTACAATAGTTGTTACAAAGAAGGCTAATGCCTTCTTTCTCTTTCCCCAGCTTTCTATTCCCAAGGGATCAAAGGAGTCCCGTGGAGATAGGAGATCCTTCGTAGCTTGATTAAGAGCCGCCTCCCTGCTCGTACTTGGTAATTCGTGAATACTGCAAGGGTGATGAAGAAAAGTTTTTTTAGCAGAGTTTACGAGTAGTCCTAAATCAGGTGATTGCAAGGCCATAGGCTTAACGAGCAATTGCTCCGGTACTGAGAACCACCAGTAAGAGATACCTATTAGCAAAGTCAGAAGCAAAACAAATCGAAGATCCCGGACATAGGAATAAGAAATAGCTTCTGACAGCGAAAAAGGTTTCATCCGATAATGATTCTTTCGAGCGCGCGCAAGAAGCGGTGCTTCGGAAAATCCTAGCTTACGCACCGGTACGCCTATTAAATAGGGGCCCACCCTACCTTTAGTAAAATTGACTAAAAGTTCATCCATAGTTGCGAAAGGGGCTACCCATCTATCAAAGGTATAAATAGAGTACCAGCTATCAAGATATTGGTATTTAAACCACCCCCGTCCGGCCAAGGCTTTTTCCTTCTTTTTTAAGACAGCTTTCTTGTGGCCGTCTTTCCTTAAAGTTTGGCACAACTCTTCTCTTTCTAAATGAATACGCCAAGGTGAAAGATAAGAACCATCCGGGTGGCGTTGTAGGCGTACCCATACGGAGTCACTCTCACTTTCTCCACGCGGCAGTATTACTTTTTCACGAGAAGTTAACTTAGAAAATAAAGTAAACATAAGTCGAAACGATCTTCAAAGAAGACACCTCTTCCAGTTCTATTGATCCTCTAGTTCACGAATCAGGTCCTCTTTCAGAAGGAATCCTACCTACCTCTACATTAATCTCTACCTCCCGGCAGTAGCTATCATAAGAGCGAAAGCTAGCGTCAGTCCGGCCATCCAAAGGGCCATGCTCTTATCCGTCCTCTCCGGGAAATCGTCGGCGTTGAAACTGCTAATGCTTCCTGGGGAGGATTCTTGAAGTACCTTCATATACTGCTCGTACTCCTGCTGGTATTGATGGAGCAGCTCTTCTCTAGAATCCTGAGGCACGTAATCCCACCACAGCATACACCCTATTATTTATTAGTACCGGCAGAATGTGTGCTATTGACTGATATAAATCATTAGGTAATATGTGTTCCTTGGTCTGCGGGTGTAGCATGATTTCATTCTTTCGAGATACTACACCTTCTTTTGGGGTACACTCCCTAATGATATGGACTAGCCCTTGTTCAGGCTGCACCACACTTCTGTGTATCAAACCAGCATCCTTTCGGACTTTATTCAGTATGGATAGGGCATTGGCCGCAGGCATCCCGAAATCCGATGGCATTCCTCCTCCCTCATCGAGGTCGATATCCTCCATTACTTTTAGTAGGTACTGTGCTCCTAATGAACCATCGAATGACTTTAAAGAGGGCTTGGGATGGGGGTTGTAAAGGACCGCCTCTCTCTTTTTAATGATAGTTCTGGTAGGGGGCTGAAATTGATGTCCATCATTTTCAGATAAACGACTATTAGTACTATCTACGACTTTACGTAAAGTATTATAAACAAGTGAAAACATATCAATATTTTTTATTCTCATTACCCTTACATTAGGTAGGGTGCATACCAAAAAGAAAAAGAAATTGAATGAGACTGACGTGGAACAAATAGAATTTGGCTGACTAACTCCTTCTAGCTCTAAACCCAGGGAGGGCCAAGCTCTGCCTTGGTCCCGGGTAGAGGTATGAAGCGCTCGACTGAAAGGAGAGGGGAAAGCAAATAAAATTTCCTTGCTGGGAATAGCCTTCGTTGGCTGGAAAGCGGGTCAAGGTCTAAGGGCGAATCGAAGCAGTAAGGCGTGGGGGGTTCGGGGGGGTATGCCCCCCGAGCTGTCTTGAATAAAAACCTAAAACCTGTTGGCTTTAGTGAAGCTCCCCCTTTTTTTCTCTCCTTTTCTTTTGCCCCTCTTTCTCTTTAAAGTAAAGCTGCTTCTTAGAGTTGGCTTTTGCAATTGCAATCTGTCTCTGTCTGGCTCCTCGCTTTGAACTTAAATAAGACCTTCTTTTGGTCGAGTGACTTCGTTCCTGGTCTTCCTATTCCCTTCGCTTCCCCAGCCGCTGCCTCTAAGGCCCAAGTACTTTTTTTGTTTGATCAAATGATTGATTTAGATTTGAAATTCCTCTTTACCAAGGGAAGAGAGCGTGGATCAGGTGTCCTCTTGGATGTTCCAAACCACCATCTTGGACTTCCAGAATTTGCTTCAGACAGAAAGTTTGGGACTCAAAGTGTGCCGCAGGGAAAAACTTCAAAATGTGTCTTTTACGTAACTTGGATAGCTGAGTGGTCAATCCTGCACCAATCGTTGATGAGTTGTCTCGCTCGAAAGCTATAACCTGCCCCCCGAACTCGGTATCCATTCTGCCTGATGTTTCACTCCTCCGAAAGGCTATTGAAACAAGTCCTGATCCGAGACTTCTCTTAAGGGAAAACCAGAAAAACGGATTTCGAGCAGGGTCGTCTGCTGGCGTATTCATTCTTTTTCTTTATTATATTATGGCGCTTCCAAGTAGATGTTTTTTTTTTAGCACGCGTGCCTCCGTCCCCAAAAAAGTTTGATATTCCGTACATTTTGTCGTGGGTGCTACTAGAAATTCTTGTTATTCGACCGATTGATTCCCGGTTGATTGATTTGCATTTCCTTATGTAAAGTGGCCTCCGCCTGACTCGAGCCAACTAGAATCATAAGGTTAAGATAGGGCTAGGCTTTCTCTCATGGACCTTTTTATATTATATTACGATATACGACCGTTCGCCTTTTCATCACTTTGGCCTGGAGCCAGTGTAGGGTGTAGGCTTGCTTCGCATAGGCTCGGGTCGGTGGTAACTAAATATAGAGAGAAGAAAATCCTTAGGTTGACCAAGGATAGGAAATCTACTCTATCTACTGATGCGGGAAAGGTTGTTGAGAAGGGGACATGTGATCAATTTGTTCTCCTTTCTAACCGATCCATTGCGTGTCACGTCGCCCTATCCATAGAGGATGAAGGCGTATGCTCAAGTCTAAAATCTTTCCTACCAATCGTATAGTCAAGCTTGAGTGCCCCCCTTTTTGATGATCTTGTCACTTCTCTTAAACTATAGCTTCAAGCTACTATTGATGCAGGAACAAACCACTATAAATAGGTATCTCTACGCGTAAGAATGAATATATGATTAATTCAAATACATTAACCCGGCAAGAGTTGACCATGCAGGGGAAGTGACTAATGAGCGGGGTACCTTAGCTTATGCCAGGTTTCAACCTTCCTTTAATAAGTCCCCCAAAAAAGCAAAAGAAGAAAGAAAAGAATTTCCTAGTTCTTTGACCCAATACCTGCTGAATGGGAATTGTTTGACGACTTGATGAAGATGTGCTTGTGGTCGAAATTCTTCCACCATGGAAGATGTACTTTGATGGTGCTGCTCATCAAGAGGGAGCTGGAGTCCTCTTTCTTACTTCTGAAGGAGAAGTGCTGCCGCACTCCTTCACCTTGTCGAAACCTTGTTCCAATAATCTCGCAGAGTACCAAGCCCTCATACTTGACTTGAGATGGCTGTGGATTTGAAAGAGTTGCAACTCTTATGGAGATTTGAAATTGGTGCTCAATCAACTCCTTGGTAATTATTCAGTTAAAAAGCCTGACCTGAATTGATTCCATACTATAATTACGCAAACAAAAAGGCTTATTGGGTGGCTTGGTGATGTGACCATAGAGCATGTCCCAAGAAAAAAAATAGACAAGCAGATGCCCTTGCAAGACGCTCAAGATCTATAGCTGCTTGGCTTGGTTGGAATGCTTGCTTTGGGGCAGAAAGGCCAGGCTTTGAAAATAGTTACTCTAGCCTACGTCGAGCAAGAGTTTGCTTCCTTTCCCTAGCAGGGTCAGAATTTACCTACATCCGCTCACTTACCAGCTTAAGAAGAACTAGCAGGGTGATATCCTTCCTTTGATGCTTGGCTATGGACTGGTAAGAACCCGGATAAGACTGAAAAGTGAAAGCCAATTCCGAAAGGATAAGTCAGAGATCGACTAAGAACTACTTTCTTAGCTGCAATAGCGGAACCGGTTAAGGATTTAGCTTCTGAAAACCTTCTTGACCAACTTAGCCGGATCTCTGCTATAATATAACAGGTAAAAGCTCTGGCTAAGCCCTCAATCAAGACTTGAGAAATTGCATCTATCACAATCCAAGTCCTCCCCTTTTTTAGTAAGAGGGGCTAGCTTCTCTGGATCTTTACTTGGTGAGTCAGGGTACCCTTAAGGTAATCCTGAGGCGATCCCCTGCCTTAGCCTTTGCTTTCCTATTCTCCCCTCTTGGGGAAGATTAGATCCTTAGTCCTCTCCTCCCTTCGACCAAGTCCTGTGCTTTGGCACAGTATGAGGATGAGGCTCACTTCTGACTTATAACCCTATATTCAAAGGACTGAGCTGCCGAAAATGACCTACTGGGAATCAACTCGAACTTATAGGAAGGTAGGACCATTAGGACGGAGACATCGAGGCAAATAAGAAGAGCCTCATATTCTATTCAGAAAGATTCTCGGTGCATAAAGTTAAAGACTAGACCTCGCCCTTTGCTCTAATAGTAAGCACAGGAAGAAGCAAGCATCAATCAATCAATTCGATTTCTTTCTATTTTTAAGTACACCAAACGCTTAACGCTCCTTGGGATTCTTATTACAGTGAGAACCCCATTTCACTAATCGCCAGGGAGGACAGAAGTTCTCCAATTCGCATGTCTTACTCAAAATCGATAGATAGGTTGGTAGAGAGGGGGAATTGCATGATATGACCAACGAGAAGAAGGCCTTTGGAAAGCCCCTTGTGGGAGGGGAGGTGAGGCGCGTAGAAGGTCTCATTATCTTAACAAGACGGTACAACGGTACACAAGACAGGATTTTCTTTTCGGCTTCCGATCGAGGAAAGGCTTAGAATCAATGCTTTTACCGGTAATGTCGAATCTAAGAACGTATTGGTGCCTTCTCCGGGATTTATTAAAACTTACATAAGGTATGACTGGTCTGTAACTTACCCTAGATCCGCTGGATTTTTGCTCTTGTTTGCCTCCTTTGAGTTTTGTTCAGGAGATGAGGATGGGGTTGGCACTTAAACAAGAGGAATGAATTCAAAAAGGCTTGATTTACACAGGGGCAGCAGGGCTTATAACTGTTCTTACACTACCTGGAAGCGCTTTTTTTTTCTACCACTGTATGGAAGTAGGATTGGTACTGCAACTCGCTCGCATGCACCCACATCCAAGAAAAAAAAGGGGGTATGCTTAAAACAGGAAATACCAGGGGGGGCTTCACCTGGACTGCGAAAGAAGAAGCTGGCTTGATCACAGGCTAGCTGAAACTACTTTTCATTTAGAGTCAGTGTATATATCAACTTAAGAGCTATCTTAAGTCAAAGTAAATGCATATTTAATGCTAATAGCTCGGCTAGATCGCCATCAAAAGAAACTGCCACTGGAAAAAGAAGGGGTTTACCCTAGCAATCCAAAGGACTCGAGGTGAAGAGATTTGTTAGAAAGGGTTTAAGACCGGCCAACCCTTGTAAGGGATTCTCTTATAACTGGATGATTTGAACAAGATTTTCTCATCTTATGATTGAAGAAGCTTTATCACTAGCACTAGCTGGAAGGGCACTTTTGTTGGATCGAAAAACTTGGCTGGCCTACTGGTTTAACTTACTGATCTTTTCTTTTTGAACTTGAAGCTTGGACTCTGTTGCAGGAAGGATTGGAGTTCCATACCATGAAAAAGATTGAAATGGGACCAGGAAAACAACTGAGCAAGATAGATGCCACTAAACTAGCGGCTGCCATAAAGAGTGAAAAGAATTCGGAGTAGTTCAAATAGAAGTAAACAGTTCAACTTATCCCAACCCGGAAAGACTCTTTTTAATTAAGCTTAAGAGAATGTCCCAGCTTGGTCTTAAGGTAGTGAAGTGAGCCATTAAATTAGCTCTGCTAAGGAATAAAGCATCCAATCCGATAAGAGCATCAAATACGAATCACGTTGGAGACGGGAGAAAGAGCGTAGTAGTAAAGGAAGAGCCCACTTGCGTACTCCAAAGTTGAAACTGATCCTAGTTCTTGGCACTGGGAAGATCTCCTATAGGGTAAGGAGGAATAGACGGAATTATACCAGAAGTCTAGGCCCCTTTTTCGTAGTTAGTCTGGTACCAAGAATGGTGGAATAAGTTTGAAGGTAATCTCGTATTCTAAAAAAGAAAATCCTGTTATTAAAATAGCTTGCCTTTCCTGCTTCAAGGCGTTGGGTTGCTTTAGAGAATGCGTTTTCTAATTCGTTAACAGAGGAAGAAAGCATAGGCAATCAATCCAATCGGGTAGAAAGCTATGAATGTAGAGAAAAAGGGGAAACCATGACGAAGGGTCGTACACATCAGTGAACGGAAGGAAAGGGGGTGACGGGACCAGACAAGGGCTAGTCTTGCAAAGTATAAAGCAGTTCACAAAATTCGGCAAGGGGCAAAGCAAAGCGCCAAGGCAAGAAGGAAGGCAGACAAAAGTCGGATTATGGGAACATTCCCCACCCTCAGCCCTTAACTCGGAACTAAACCCTTTGGGTTCAAGCGTCAATCTATGTTTTGTTAATATATATAGTAATTGGTTAGCTAACGTTTGGGAAAGCAAGGATTAGGGTAGGAAAGATGCTAATTCCTCTAAAAAAGCATATGAGCTGATCGAGGCAGAAAGCTAGCTAAGGCACCTCGGGGGTAAGACTGACTTGCTTCTTGCTCCGAAAACATCGACATAGGAGCAGAAGGCCAGCCAAGGAATAGAATAAGCTGTGGGAATAAGCGGTGTTGGAGGCATTACCGTTGCTACTGCTCTCGTACGAGTAGGAGCTGTGAACCTGTCAGAAAAACCAGTAGCCGGTCTTGCATATAAAGAAGATGGCATCTCATGGGATGAGTGCTTTTCTTCGTCATCCGATTCCTCTCCTGATTACTTTTCTTTATTGCAATTTCTTCTTTTACTCCTTTACGGATAAGGAATTACCGGTCTTGGGAATGAAGCCAACTATTAGTTCAAACGGAATTCA
Organism: Breynia disticha f. nivosa; assembly: GCA_948193385.1. NCBI lineage: Eukaryota > Viridiplantae > Streptophyta > Magnoliopsida > Malpighiales > Phyllanthaceae > Breynia > Breynia disticha. Next base: position 6,841 of record CANYCX015276680.1, on the reverse strand, counting down.
AGACATTAAAGGAAGGGGCATTAGTAAGGATATCCCTGAGGAGGACAAATGGACAGATGTTCGCAAGAAATGGGGTTGTGACAGTGCCACTAGATAGTAAACTAGGGCTTAGGCTTACTTCATCCGCAGCAAGAGAATATGCTGTGAGGGAATCAATGTCAATAGACTGTTTGCGGGAAGTATAGCATGAATTATCATAGGCTGCAGGCCAAGACAAGACGGATCTGCCTTCAAGATCAAAAGCCTTTTTCTTTTTAAGACACTGATGCTAATGCCAACTATACCGAGCAGCAAATACTTCCTCAGGTGAAAAAAGCGGTCTTGATACCGAAGAGCCTACAATTCGTCCCTAATGGACGAGGCAATGAAATTCTTACGATACGAACGGGAAAGATGTGCAGCACAGAAGTAGCTGCTATCGAATGCCCTGCTATTCTTTTCGGCAACGGCAATAAGACGTCGAAGGTTTGAAGGAAGAATCCGCAATGCTTTGACATTCCTTTTCAAATAGGTTGTTGCCCAGTTAGTCCAATACTACAGATAGTCACGAGCACAGAAGAAGAAGATGGAATCGAATACGGTGTTAATGAATTTCCTGAAGTGAAGCAAGGAACTGAAAGAATTGACCTTAAATCTACTCTTAGATAGGCTGTTCGGGAAGAAGGAACAGTTCGGGATTAAGCTTCTTTACCTAATATGTCCATCATCGAATACGACGCTGGTGGTATCCTATACTAACATAGAAGAAATGAAGAAATGCCGCATCCGCTTGAAACGAATAGGCTCTTTGCCTCTTTTCCACGAAAGAAAGGATGCCAGTTTCTATTGAATCTCTTGCTAGCCTTGTGAAAGATTTTCTAAGTGTTCAATCAGACGATGTTTGAAAGAAGGACGTAACCAGTGCTAGTTGAATCAGCCCTAACTCTTCTCCGAGTCGGTGTAAAAGTAAGCGCTCTTTCCCTACCCGCTCTTACTGCTCGAGTAGGAGTTCTTGGAGATGAAAAGAGAGGAATGAGATGCAGCGCTTAGGTCCCTCTCGTCTTCTGCACCGGCTACTGGTAGAGCTCCTGGGAAAAGAAGAAGGTATATACCAAAAGATGATATGCCAAGAGCAGATGTTTTCAAAATTAGTCAAAGAAGATCTTTTTGAAGCGGTTATTACCACAGCGGATGCTAACACTGGACTTGCTCGCATCTCTCTCAAGAGTCAAAAGAAATCCCCTATTCGCTGCCCTTTCTTGGTCACCAAGCATTCGTTCAGAGGAGAGGTCCACTTTGATAGTCATAAAGGCCCCTTCCCTCTTTTCTTTCTAAAGCTATCCATTCTTTTCAGGTCCTGTCGAACCAGGAGATCAATTCGTCATCTCTAAATGAAAAATTATGATAAATTGGATAAGCGGTTTTAACAAGGATTGAAGCTGCTTCAGTAGATTGCTGAGAATAATGAATAAAATTCACACGCTGCTCATGAACCAAAACAAAAGTAGATTTCTATTTTATCTTTCCTTTGTCAACCAGTGCTTTATGAAGGGATTAACCTGATTGATCTATTCTTGCCCTTCTCTCGCCACGTGAAAGCTATAGAAATAAGTACCATAATATTTTCCTTAAACTGCGCTAATGATAGGAAAGAAAACCTCAGAGGCTTGCTGAATAAGTAAGTTTCTTTTATATTTACATATAGAATTTATTTACATATAGAATTTGGACAAAATCTTCTATTGTAAGAGTTGTTTTTAGTAATTGTATGTAATGGAATAGAGTCTTAATATGAACGATAGGCCTTAATGAATGGAGAGGCATTCGCAATTGAAAGGATGTATTGCTTAGTGCTTGCACTAAGGAAAGAAAGTACAACTTCAACGGGGAATTTGAGTCAATCAATTTCTTCCTCATTCCGCCACCAATCTATCATGACCGTCTTCTTTCTTTTCTTTCTATTAGGGATGTCTTCGCTCGCCTATGGAACCGTTTCCGTAACTGGTAAGGCCTGCTGGCCTGGGCGGCTCGGTTCGGCCGAGCCTGTGGGCGTGGTGTTTTGTCCGTAGTTGGATCGGCAAATCTATTGGCGATTTGCCTTGCTTGGCAACAAGTTTGAAACCGAACGAATTCCTTACAGCAGTAGCCATAGTAGTAGCTGGCAGTAGGAAAAGTTGCAAAATAGACTGAATTAGTCTTTTTGGGGATCAAGATCTTTGTGACTCTGCAGAACTTAACTTTTCTTAGAGGATCAGCACGGCAGTCTCATTCCGGCTTGGAATGGCGAAGGCTAGATTTCATGGACCAGGTTGCCACTATTACCCTACACGAAGCGCACTCACGGTCATTAGTCTGGTTAGCTCTTCCTGATAGGCTGAAAAGGATGAAAGCCCGGGTCAGGAAAGCGACCTTAATCAGTCTATTTCCTCTCCTTTTATGGAATCGTTGATACATATGTTACGATGCCTTCGGATGAGGGAGGCGAGAAAACCCGGATAGCTTTGGTGGCAGGATATGACTCTCTTGATGGGCCGAATGGTGAAGTGATCTGCCAGTCGCAGATCGCGATATATCTGGCGAAGAAGTAGAAGTGGAGCCCCAACCCCGGCAAACAGCCTTTCCACCTTCCCTTCCTTCCTCAACCCCTTACTCAACATAGGGCCCACTACTCATGCCTTTTTTGGTCTGATTCGATAGGGATCTGGATGAGCCCCTTACTAAAAAGGGCTTCAGCCCCAACCGATCCACCATCTCCGTGGACGCTATGTTATCCGAACTCCCAGCATCAATGAGCCTCTTTGCACTGGCCAATTCCGACATAGATTCGGAATACAGCCTTCCGTATCCTCCTCCTTTCTGCTGACGTTGGCTCACGTTTTTTGGCTTCCTATAACAACCCCCCTAGGTTGTGGCAACTTTCTACTCCTCCTGAGCTGTCTTGCCGTATCTAAAATGGCTTAGAGCATCCGCCTACACCACTGCTGCCTGCTCTCTCCTTCTTCGGCACTTCCCAGTCCACAACAGACCTGATCTTCTCTTGATCCATCTGAATCACACCCTTGCTGATCCAATGGCCAAGAAATAGCACTTTCGTCTGAGCACCGTTTCACGTACAGCTTCTTTTCCTGCTACACCCGGAACACTGTACTCAGGGTTCCAAACCTCCAGTGAGTGACTATATATGATTATGTCATCGAGGTTTTCCACTACAAACTGGTCAAGGTAAGGGTTTGAGTTTTCCATTTAAGTGCGGAACAAGACCTGAATTAGGACGATATTCATAGATCAGTTACTCTTTGTGTACGTTATGGAATCTCCACTCCATGTTGAAAGCTCATGCTCTATTGCTATTTTTTGAATATGGTTACCTTCTTTTGCTAAGGAAACCCCTTCTTTATATGTTTAAGGAACCGGAGGGCTACCAGTGGTGGTTACCCCAATGAGGGGCTGAATATCAGTACTCAGATGGCACTTCAACACAGAGTATAGCGCTACCTTGACGAAGGGTCACATCAGTGAACGGAAGGAACTCCTGTGCTGTGCTTCAATGGAATGACTGACCGCGAAGAAAAGATAAGATATATCGGCTGTATTGATTTGCATAACTCGCACACCTTTACTACATAAAGATTCCTTCTTGCTTGAATGAATCCTTAACTTGACGAATCCTGAAAAATGAAAAAGGGCAGGTCCTAGTCTTCCTATTCTGCAACTACTAGCTCAGCCTTCCTGGAGACTCTGTATGGCATAAGTTTGATTCTTCCTCAAGTGCATGTATTTCACCTTTTCTTTTGTAAGAAAGAGGAAGGAATGGATGAAAGCCCGATGCTGGGAAGATTGAGAGTTTTGGTTCCGGATCTCCGGAATGAATGAACGGATTTCGAGGTTGGCTGAAGGCCTTCTTGCCTGCCTTTCGACGCGGATTCCTCTTTTTCATAACCAAAAATAGCAACCATTTCCCTTTCTCCTCCTCCTCGATCGTTCCGATGATTTGCCCCCTCTAGGAGCAGATATTTATCTTGATGGAAATGCCGCCTATCCACTTTGCCGAGATTGGACCCTTTTCTCTGTCTGAAGGAAGCTTAGCTGAATCGCCTTGCGGCCGGAACTGAGGACATTTAGTATTCCGGTTTAAAAGGCTTAGCAAGCTCCATATCGACATACGTTACAACAAGTGGGATTCGATCGGAAGTCATCTCATCTCTTTCCAACCAACTTGCTCAAACTTAGATAAACGACTCCACGGATTATCTTTCCTCCTACCGGTATGCTAGAAGTCCGCTAGGAGGGTTTTTTCGCTAAGAAGTCGTTTTTGTGTTGAATTTGACCTGGTAGTGTAAACCTATCTTCGTTGAATAGAGGAAAACCGGGGCGGTCTCGTATATAAAGATAAAGAAAGAGACTGCTTTTCGATTTTAGGAGTTCTATTTCCCTATCCGCTCTTTGCAGGTGCAGATGAAGAAGAAGGCTCGAGCTCGATAATAGCTCCTTTCTTTTAGGTCTTGCCGCTGTCATCTTTTCTCTGAAGCTGGGATTGGACCGGCTTTCCCTTCTTAACCAGGCTCAAGGGAAGTGAAAGAAGCCTTGGTGCATAGCGAAAGTTAGTTCTTCCTTACTCTAACAAGTAAGTGATAAAAACCTTTTCATTTAAGTGTAAAGGTACCAAAGATTGATGCCCGAGATCCTACCCGAAGGAGAAAGGGAAAACGAAGAAGACAGTGTCGGGGCATCGATAATGATTTGAAGCGGCTGGCATTGAGTGGTACCATACATCACCCCCTTCCCTTATAATAGCGAAACTCAACAAGGTTCAACGTGAGGGCTTTAAGGCGCATTAATCAGGCTTTGAAGGTCACACAAGACGGCTATTCGACCGACAAAACGTAGGAATTAGTGCGTGCTGGAAAATGGGATTTTCTTTCTAAGTGAAGGGCAGGAGAAAGAGTCTTGCATCTATCTCGAGTTGCTCCCTTGAGCGATCTACCCTTGGTTTTGTGACGTCGAGTTTGTTCTATTTTCTTAGCTCGGGCTCCTATCAAGCTTGGCTTCGCGCATGATAACGGCATTATTGGGGAAGGAAGTCGCTCGCTAGTGCACCTCGCCCAAGGTTCACGTCGCTAAGTCAATTCATGCTTCGACGCCACTCCCGCCTCGTGTTTTTGACAGAGTGTTGTGCCATACTCATACTTCGAGAATGACACGGTTCGGAGGAGCTATAACTCATTTGGGTGAAAGCTCCTTCTTTCAATCCCGTAGAGAAGCCTGGAAGAATTGATTGAGAATAACAAGACGATTGACCAATTGAATTATCTTAAAAGACATCATGCCCTAGACGCGAAGGTGAGTAAGAGACCCAGGTGAATTCTGCGAAGATAGAAGAGCGGACTTCTGAGAAGACTGGAAGCCTATAAATAATAGGAATAGCGAACTTCCACCTCATCCTTCTTGGTCTATATATTTCCTATTCGTAACGACCCCGACCTTGCGTCAGGGATACCAACACAGACTATACAGGCGAGCCCGGCCTTAAGGTAAAATTACAAATACCCCTTCCCTTTCCCTTCTCCGATATAAAATAGGAATATCATTTTATACTATAAATCAAACTTTATAGTAGGAAGATAGAACATCGGAGATCTTGTTTTGCTAGCTTGTGCATACAATAAAAGCACTCCCTTAAAGAGCTTTCAGTCCTAAAAAAAGAACTTCCACCTCGGACCCACTTCGCTCGAGTCACAAGAGGAGTGAGTAAGCCGCTCGTGTCAATTGCATAAGTGATGCCCGACATCGCTGATGGAGTCTTCAATCCTTATAAGCTTCCGGCATAGTCCAGGGTCCTCCTGAATATTCTCGCAGGGTGGGGTCACCTCTCTCTTAATGGAAACTTAAAACTCGAAAGGCTTGACGAGGAAGGTGCCTATCGCGCCAAGTCAGCTCACTCTTGTCCAGTAAACATTCTGAGTAGAGAAAAAGATCCTATGCAGAGCTCCTCAACAATTGCATAGAATAATAAGAAAATTCTAAGTCTAAGATAAACAAAGGCTTAGAACACCCTACATTCATTCTTAGATTGAAATTCATTCTTAGTATGGCTGCTGGTCTAGCGATCCCTACTAGCATAGCTAGGAGCCAAGCCTGCCTGCTGAAGACCGTAACGTAAGTAACTTAGTGCAAGATAGTTTGAAAATGAAAGCAGAATTCGTTCGCATCCTCCCACATGTTCAATCTTTTTTTAGCGGTTTCTCCAGAGATCTTTATCATTAATGCAACCTCCATTTTGCTCATTCATGGAGTTCTATTTAGTACCTCTAAGAAAGATGATTATCCGCCCTTAGTCAGTAATGTGGCTTGGCTTGGATTACTTAGTGTTTCGCGCCTAGGAGGTCAGCGCGCTTTGGGATGGAGAGGCGACCAACTTGCCCTAAAGCGGGAGAGGAGCGAAAAGCCCAGCCCCCTAACCTAATGCGGCACCGCCTTTGGACCGCAGGGAACCGTAGCATGGGGGACGTCTCATCCTTTTGCCGCCCCAAGGATGGCTAATCGTAGGCAGCAGGCTCGAAGACCCCTGCTTCTGGAAGGCACATGAGTCCGAACGCTATTTGAATGTGCGACCGAGACTACGTAGGTACCTGTGCAGATGAGGCCTCGGTCGGTCCTAGAAAGGGCGGCGCGAGGAGTTAACGAAGGGGCGTGCTGCAACCTAGGGATCACCAGGCAGCTCTCTCCCTCTATAGGGATCGGGCGGGCATAGCACAATTTTCTTGGAGGAGGGTTGCTTTGCCCGGGTGACTGATCCTGCCATAATGTAGTCCTACCTATTAAATTAAAGCATCGGCAACCGAAGTCGAGCATACATACGACG
>CANYCX015273998.1:0-13936 GCA_948193385.1 Breynia disticha f. nivosa | reverse complement strand
AGGACTACTAAGGTGAAAAGACAGGATATATTTCGACGAAATGCTATTGATTTTAGGAGGATTATAATGAGGAGGACGACAGACCCACTCACGATCGACTAAAGGGAAAGTCGCAAACTATTGGTTCGAATCCAATTCGTGAGAAGAGTCCAAGGTGCCAAGCTAAAGGTCCCTAGGCAAAGAGAGCATTCCTACTGCCGGCCAAGACCGGTATGCCCGTATATTCTGCCTCCCTCTAAGTTAATTTTTTCTTTCTCGCTCTATGCATGTCACCTTTCCTTAAGAGATGGAATCAGTCGTCACCCAAAGTTGCCAAACGACCTCGATTTCCTAAACATTGTTCCGCGTAAGCTATTCTTCTGCTGAAATGGAACAGCTCCTGGGCTATTCAATATATATACTCGTGGACGGAGGCATCTTGACCTTGGGGAAGAAAGGCTACAGGGTAGTGAGTGGGAAAATCAAGCAGACAAGGGAGAAAGCTTAGAGGCAGGTCCAGACCCATTCATAAGCGCTTCCATCCTTACGAGTGTTCAGTATTCATTGTTTCCTTCGAACCACCGGTCGTCTTACCTTATTCTAGAGATATATTTTGAATAACGTGTCTAGTAGGAGTGTCCATTCCTTTTCAGAGGAGTTTTCTACCCTTTTTTGTGCACCTAAAGCCAAAGGTTTCTTCCCCATTTCCTGATGAAGATTAGGATCATCCGCCTATGAAAAGACGGTATGATTCTAGGTAATCCTGATCTTGTGAGTGAGATAGGAAACGGGAGGCCGTGGGTGAATGAATCCCCACCATAAACCATCATCAGTGTGCTACCCAGTGCTGGGAAATGGAACATTTCATAGAGGTGTGACAAAGGATCGTTGAGTACTGTTCTAAGGACACCAAAGTGTCCCTTTCGATGTGCCATGGGAAAGTTGGAAGTCTTTCCGAATGCCAAGGCAAGTCGTAAAGTCTTTCATGTGCCGACGGCAAAGTGAAAGGAGTCCAAGCCAAAGGAGAGAGCGCAAGCCAAAAAGAGGGGGGTTTTGACCCTCAGGGTCCGAGGACCTTCGGGACGTTTTACCGACACAAAGAGAGGGAGGGCACCGACCGATGGAACGCTTAAAAAAGGGAGTTTGAACTCCCAAGTTCCATACGAGACAATACGGTCCATAGGAAAAAATGGAAAGAAGAATTTGGCAGGCCTCTTTCCATCCAGCCAGGGGGAGTAGTTGATAGTGCCAGACCAGTCAGTTTACTTTTTTCTACTTTTCTTTTATGCGGTTTCCTTGCTTTTCTTCTTTCGTTTTGCCTCGAGTTCTTTCATTCCTGCTCGCTCTATTGCACATGAATATTTAGGCGAGCAAATAGATTCATAGGAAGATTCCATACCAGTCGAAGTAAGACTTTATTAGGATCGAATGCGGTTGCGGGCTAGTGTTCAAGCAGAACTATTTCAAATGAAGGGGCAAGCCCTGTAATTGGTAAATTTCTTAATCCATTTTGAGTGCGACTTAATCTAGTGTGATTGTCCCTATTTCGTTCTCCCTTTGCTGCGGTTGAGTGTTCAGTGCTTGTCGCCGGGAGTTCTCAGCCTCTTTCATTCCCTGGGGATTGAGTTTGGGGGTACAGCCGAGAGAATAGGGTTCCATCGAAAAGAGCAACTAAGGGCCCTCCATGTGTGAGGGAATATAGCCTGGGAAGAGTTTCCACTCTACTTTCCTTACTTACTTGCGGAAAGAGTTTGAGTTGTATTTCCAGTTGGGAGTCCGGTCGAGCCAGTAGTTAGGTTCCTTCCCATAGTAGCGGTCCATAGAAGGGAATCCATCCAGTAAGATCTTCACGTGGGACAATCTATCCTTCAAGCTTTGACTTTGAGTCCTTGGCTCTATCGATTAAGTAAGTACCTCTTCTATTCAAGTCAACTACGTCCCTAAAAAGAAAAAGTACAAAAGTTTTCATATAAAGGGTTTCCCACCGTCGCGGAGAGAGAAAGCGGGGAAAGGTTTACGAATCAATCAAACGAAACATAAAGATAAGCGTAAGCTCTAGGTCGATGTGGTGTAGACGAGCCCCAGGAGCAAACCGTTGTTTCTCGTTCCTTGGTTGGAAAGGGCTATAGTCAGAGAGAGGGTGTGGAACGTCGATAGAGGGCATATGTTAAGGGCTGCCCATCCACCAATGTCTTTAGATTGGTCGTTCAAAAAAAAAGACAGTGATATGTAAAGCCTTGATATGAGTTGCGTTCATACCTTTTGGTATCTCGTCCTCAGTGAATGTCAAGGCGTCGACTCCACAAGGCGAGATAAAGGAGTGACTTTCAACCGATTCGAAAGAAAAATCTTTAGTGTCTTCGAATGGTTCCCTCGAGTTTGCCAAGAAGTTCTTTGTGAAAGGGGTCACTAAAGACCTCTCCACTTCGGGCACTCCTAACTGTTCGCTCAACTCTTGGTATGTGTCAGTTTTCAGAATGGGCCTAAGACTTTGTTCCGTTTAGCTGGCGCAGGCTATAGAGTGCGCTCTCGTCTTTACTCTTCTAAACGATCAAAACGTTGGGAGAGATTGTGGGTTGCTGCTACTAAGCTAAGCCACCAGGTACCTCTCGGTTACCTTTAGAATGGTGGATTGGTAGGGGAAGACCCCTTATCCGAAGGGGCTCATAATTTAGAGGCTCCGAAAGGAACCGAAAGAGTTACGGTTATTCCCGGAGGAGATCGTGTTCGATGGTGAACGGGAGATCCTTGAGCGAACCTTGATCCATAATTGGATGAAGCAATGGCTTAAGTGGTGTTCCTGGTATTACACTGTCGCTTTATCGCCTGACCCGAGTATCACAGACTTCTTGTCTGCCCCTATCTGTGCAACTTCCTGGAAGAGGTCTGCCGAAGATATTCAATTCATTCGGTATGGCCAAATCTGGAAATGCTCTGATATGGGTGCAGGATCTTGGTCTTTGGCTTATTGCCGGTGTTAAGCAATGACACAAAGATCGAGTTTCCTGGGTGGATACTTGGAGGTAAGAGAGGGACCGACTTCATGATGGCTCCTTTGGACCACCAGTCTGCAGGCGTAAAGAACGACCGGGCTACAAGAATTTAAGTGCACCTGAGCACAAAGACTCGGTACGGAAAATACTGCGAAAGCAGGGGTGTATCGAGGAGTGTGTACTTCGGCCTGGTAAGCCGGGGTACACATACCCCAAGGCAACTTTGCTTGCCTAGAAGCCCAGTTGAGCTAAATTTGGTAGTCATACGCCAAATCGGAATATTATGGATATCCTCTTGACAGTCGTTTCTCACTACCACTAGTCTCTCCTCTCACCGCTCATACGCCTCCTTCCAGTTAGTTGCCTATTGGGAGATCGAACTCTCGCTCGCCTAGCTGTCGATCGAATATGCTTTCTCTCTATATATGTAATGTCATTTCGAGCTGAACGAGCAGCGCCTTCTCTTGCTTCTTCACTCTGTGCTCACTTCTCAGAAGGACACTACGCTTGTACATCTCCTTGGTAGTCGACACAGTCCTTACCGTGATACGTCTTTCGCTATGTGCGATTACTCCTCTTGCTTGTAAAGGCCTCTAAATGAGTGAGGCATGCTTATCGGATGATAGTTGTCTCGTTCGTGGATGCTAACGTAGACAAAGGCCGGTTTAACTTAGTATTCACCACGCACTGACTTGGTGCTTGTAGCTAGTGATGTAGGGGATGCTGGTGAGACTAGGGATACCAGGGATGCTAGCGCTGCAAGACTTATAAATAGAAATTCAACTGAAAGACTAGACATGCATCGTCGCCTAACATATCGTCTTTTCTAAAGGATGGTCACCTCATTCATATCTAGAAAGTTCAGAACGAGCATCAGTCCGCCGCGAGAAAGGAGATGGAACAACTCCAGATTAACAAGCTGCGCCTTACTAAAACAAGGAAGGAAGATTCTTAATCGGAAGCCCTTCAAATTGGAATTCAGAAACATTGGAAGCTTCTTTAACCAGAAGCCTCTCACCAGAACCTCAACCTCTGGCTCCAAAATAGTCGTTCCTAGTGAAAGAAGTTCGTTCCGAAGAGCCTATTCGAGGGCCGGGGATTTTTGACACCGTTTCATGTCTTTCATGTGCAGTCTCCTCTTCTTAAGGAAGTCTGGGCGCCTATTTCAATCGTTTGATGCTTTCTGCTTCATTCCATTCTAAAGTGAGGGGCTATTCCCATCCCACGGACAGGTAAGACGCATCAACAGATAACGAGTGCATTCATCTTGTTCATCAACCTCCTATTTCTCGTAAAAAAACAATGCCTTAATGGCAGCACCCCTTCTTTTCCCACCCTAGCCATGGATGAGAATCTGACCTACCTTCCTTTTCCCCTTATGTGTTGTCTAGCTCTAAAATAAAACTTCTCTAGCGCCTCAAAGAAAAGAAAACCTGGCTGGCTAGGCAGGAAGAAATCCTGTTAGAGTAGTCTCTCGGGAAAGAGAGAGGGGAATCCCTTAGAGATAAAAGAGGAAGAAAAGAGTCAAAGAGTATATGATGGCACGAAACTCGGCTAGATTGCAAGTCAAGAAGGAAACTAACTATTCGCTTGCCTGGCATGACAAACTACAACTGCTATTAAGGCTACTACTAGGGAAACCAATAAAGATATTCGGTATAGAGGGACTGGCTGGGACTCTTCCACGGGACGGGGTGGACTGCCTGGAAGCGAACTGTAGCTAGCCTGGCTTGCTGCAAGGGATTACTTTGAGACTCCAACTGCCACTGAAACTGGGATGGCTTGAACTGACTAAAAAGAAAATAAAAAGCTTAAGCTCTTTACTTAACCCTGCCCTGGTAATATGCGGAAATAGGATAGTACATGCTAGTAAGAAAAAAAAGTAAAGAAAACTATATGCCCCAAGCACTCCAACAGGATCCCCAGGGGCTTCGCTTTTTTCTGCGGCTGCTCACCACTGGATCGAGAAGAGAAGAAAGGGGAACTCGCTTGAAAACAGGCCTACAACTAGAACTGGCTATAGATCTCGAACTGAAGCATCCGGTTCTGGAATAGCATCCTAACATTATGAATAAAAAGCTTCTACTCGATCACAAGTAGGTTCAAAGGCGCGTAGCCCTTTTCCTTTTTTATTATTTATCGATTATGGCGTGGAATTGGATTCTCTTATTCTATTTTGAATGGATCCAAGTAGCCTCGCAAGCAAGAGCTTTCACCAGCATTTTCTGACATTGTCTCACTAGTGCTTGCAATTGACACGCGACGGAGTCTTTGTCCCTGTTCCCTAACCCAAGCAATAAGGTACCGGGCTAAAAGCCTGTAGCTATCCAGTCGAATGCGAGCCAAACTAGGGCACAAAAGCAAGACTAGTCCTCATGATGAAAGGCCAGGGAGTGAGGATGCCACTAGGAGGACGTAACCCCCCCTCAAAGGTAAAATTACATATACATAAATTCGAAGTGCCTCTGTATTTCAAATTGGATACCAGATGTTCGAATTTGCCTGTGATCTCTCTACTTACATTCTAAAAATCTCATTCAAATCCTTTAGATAAGGTTCAGTCTTTAGTTGGAGTTGGCGGTTATATTGCTAACAGCGTCTAGTCCCAGAGCTTCTATTTACTCAAGACCAGATACGCATTCAGTTAGCTTTCTAGCAGCGGTAATACCATTTCAAGAGCGTCAAGGCTTAGAGCTTTTTTTCAAGCAGCCTACTCTGTGTTTGGGTTCACTATTGATTCAATAATTGCGACAAGAGCTTTTTCTTTCAAGGAAAGGAGGCATTCGATGCCATCATCATTGACTTATGCCTCCTCAACCTATCTGGAGTAGGTCTTTGTCGAGATGAAAATACTGTTACTGTTCCACTTCTTTTCTTTCACTTTGTAGGTATCATTCAACGAGTAAGAAGTTCTTTTACTTCAAACGAAATTTCTTGTTATATGAAAGGCTATCCGACTGGAATGATGTCCTTGCGGATGTATTGAGTTAGACTTTTCAGTATGAAGTAAGAGCGACTCGCCGGACTCGAACTGTCCCCAAGCAGTTTACTCTAAAAAATAGGGAATTGAAATATCATCTAGGGTAAGGCATGAGATGGATGGCTAGCTTTTCCTTCTCGAAGGGTGCTTACTCCATTATATGGGACGACTCCCACCGAAGGAGGCCTTGCCTACGATGAGACGAGACGACTACTTGCTTCAGGGTGACGTAAAAATCCGTCATTAATGTTTTTTTCTTGCTTGTTTCCGCGCCGGAGTGCGGTAAGTCAGGTTTCATTACTTTTCAAGTCAGGTTAGCGCTTGACGTGCTAGGTTGTTTGCTTGGTATACCCGGTTTCAATTCAAACTGTGGCAGTCGTTTAGGGGAATGCATTCTGCCAGGCAGAAGCCCCTTCCTTGTGCTCAAGTCACCAATAGATTAGGATTCAACAAAGAAAGAATCTGACAAAGAAGAAGATGTAAAAACGTTAACCAAGGCAGAGGGATTCCTCTGGGTAGTAAAGAAAGAATAGCCCAAACCTCGAATCTAAGGAGAAGCTGCGATCACAACCCGAGGAGCAAAAGACAAAGAAGCAAAAAAGAAGGTGTTGTGGGACTTTGATCACCTGGAGATAGCTCGCTTGGGTTTTGTTCAATCGACGAGAATCTTCCATATTACCAGTCATTCCAGGCAAGAAAGCCTAAGGAGAGGCCCCGTTTAGACTAGTTATAGTCAGTCAGGATGGGGCAAGCACAACGGTTCTAACCACTCCATTTGGAATCTCAGGCAACGTTCGAAGCTAATCAACTTATTTGTGAACGAGTTATGGTATCAGATAGTCCATTCAATGGCCTTTCAGCCTCGCCTTTTCCGCTCTTGTCTTTTAGCGCGGTAATGTGCTTTCGGGTCTATACCCATTGGGCTCTCGTATCAGGTACCTTTTCCTTGATTGAGTGGAGTGAGTTCTTTCCTTCTCTTTGGTTAGGATTGTAAGTCTTCCTGTCATGTAGGAATAGGGCCTGTTAGGTCAGTCCCAGTTCTCCCGGCAAGAGCAGATCCTTTTCCATATGCGGGGGCGAAGGAGCGGGCATCGTCTGCTTTCAAGCAGCACAGCAGAGGGATCAAGTCAACCATACCTATAGAAAGGAGAAGTTCTTTTAGAGAGTAACAAGTAGGCATATATGGGTCAGCGCTCCGGCGCAGTCCATTCTTTCTGGGTCCACACAGTCACACTCTGAGCTCTTATAGCCTTGGGCACATGGGACGAACGAAAACGAGTGAGATCAAGAAGATCCTATCCGACTGAGGGGGCAGCACCATATATATCTATTGAACGGGGCAGAACCGTCTCATCGAGATTCACCACGAGCGGAGTAGTTAAAATAACGTTTTCAATCCCAGCAGAAAATTCTAAGATTCCCAGGTACCCAAGGGAAGACAGACATTCTATCACATCTACCTTCCCCACCCCCCTTGAGACTGGAGAAAAGAAAAGGGCTTGACTTCCATATTCCTTTCTTCCTGCGCTTAGGGTAGACCCTCTTCCCGCCTATGAGACCTAGTTGCTCGTATCGGCTATTACCTCCTAAGCTAGTCCCTCGTCTGCGCCTGCACCTACAGCAAAGGGAATTGAATGGAAGTCCCGGTACGCTCATTATGTTTGGTGTTACTTCTTTTAGAAGAAGAGTCCTGTCAGATAGTTAGGCTTCTTAGTCAGCGTAGGACTGATACGATAAAAAGATTATCCACTGTAAAATAGACTGACTGGCTCATTTGCTCTATCCCTTTCTTCCGCAATTTTTGTTGCGAGGACTGAAATTTGATAGCTGGGAACTGTAAAAGAACTCCCAGGGATAAAAGAAAGGGGTGGAAGAGCTACTGTCTGGAGGGGGAAATGACACTACTGCTACGAAAGCTGGCCAAGGAGCTTACTTCAAATAAAAAGGCTTTTTTAGGTTCCAAAGTGGAATTTCAGTATGTAACCACACTTATTCCAGAACCTCCGTGCTTTGCACTAAGTGAGTAATCTTCCCCGTCATTGATTTAGCAGATGAGCTTATAACAAAGTCTAAGGCACAAGCAGCCGAGGAAAAGCATAACGATTTAGCCCGAGGATACCCTTTCCTTTCGAGCGTAAAGAAGTCGCATTTTCTCTAGAGAGAGCAAGGCGGGAATCGAAGCAATGCACATGTTGAGCGAAAAGATAAATTTTAAAATAAGTAAGTAGCAGCCGAAAGAAGACTCTTTTTTCTAATTGAAATAGTCTGGGGACGCCTAGTCTAAGAGGTTGGTTTCGGATGAAGTAGGAAGAGTTCCCCCGGGCTAGAAAGAAAGTCGGAAGGTTCCTAAGTTTGAAAAGTTTTATGGTCTAAAGCGGCTCACTTCCTTCAAACATGTGGGAATTCATCATAGAATCCCATCCACTTGCTTTGGCAGTTTTCACTGTCACTGAGGGGTGCTGTTTTTGACTGGTTTACGTCATTTCCGCCTAACTCCAGATTTACGTGGGACCTGATGCTCATGGCTTTTCATAGCCGCTTCTTCCCATCAGATCATGAAGTGGATTTGGGTGAGTTGGTGGAAGCCCGAAAAGAACCCGATGAAAGCGTTGAGAAGTTCTTACACAGGTGGAGAAACAAGTCCATGAAGTGCACTCATCCAAGGATCGAACATATTCAATTTCCTTCTTGATAGATCTTGCCACAGAAATTTGCGAAGTGAAGCACTAGGGCTGCCATAAACAATAGAAAACTGCTTCCCTAGAAGCCGCCCCTTGGCAATTCCAGACTATACAATTCATAAAAATAGAAGAGAAAATCATGGTGTTGAGCCCACCACTAAACAAATTCAAACACTGCTCAAAACAAATCAACACAACAGACAAACCCATATCAATTGATATGGCCTCTCTCAATCATCATCCCGCCTCCATCAAGGCTATCAAGTTCATCATTTTCAACAAAGCCCTCAGCATCGTTTTCTTCCCCATCATCACACAAACCCGAAGTCTTCAGGTGGGTCTGAAGTGTGAGGAAGGACCAGCGGATGATTAGTAGGATTCGACGACATGGCATTGAACACCTCAGTATTCTCGATGGCATGAATCGGGTTTTCACTGTTCATGACCACCACAGTTTCTTTCCCCTTTTGCCCATATACTACTGTATGCTCAGGAGCAGCTGCTGCCTGTTGTGAAAAAGTGGTACAAAGTTTCCTCAGACGGTTAGCATTGAGTTGGGTAATATTTTGGTGTGATTCCCTCTTGGACCTGGACTTGCTTTTCATTGGACTTTGTACGTTGGACCTGCCCTTTATGCAGCAGTAGTTTCGGTTGAACTGAACCGAGGAATCCCTTACTTGTTCGGCTGGCGGATGCAGTTCTTCCTCTTTATGAGGATGCGGATGCAGTATAGTACGAGAATTTTAAGCCAAGTTCGGTACACCGAGCCGTTACAAAAATCTCTTTCTTTCAAATAAAATTGGTTATCGGCCGGCCAATCAACAAAGATCTGAAGAATGACCACTTTTTTTTTTGAGCGGGAGAAAGGCAATTCTATTATAACATATAAAAGAGGCGTGAATGGGGGAATACGATACCATAAGGAGGAATTAATAGCACTCCATATTCTACTACCCGAAGGAGGAGGTATATGGCAATAGCCAGGTTTACGATAAAAGAATAGGACAAAGCCTAGAAAGAAAACAAAAACCTCGGATCGGTAGGCTGCTCGGTACGGTTCGCTCAGGCCCTTCTTGGCGGAAGAAGATAGAGAGACAAGTCTACCTCATGCTGCATCGGGCTTAGAGTCTAGCCATAAGAAGGGGGAGGCCATGTCCTTCTCGGTACGGTATTCAATAAGCGCCCTTCGGAACTGCTTAAGATACACAATCTATTCTTCTAGCGAGCGGCTGAAGAGGACTGCTAGCCGGCTGCAAAGTTGCCGAGAGATGTCAAAACCTCTGTAGGGATTTTATGGCCTTGGTCTTCAAAAACTAGGAAATGGAAACTCTCGTAGTTGATGCTAACTCGACTGAGGACCTCCATTCTTTGGGTTTTGGCAAGGAGGGCTGGTCGGTCAAAAGAAGGTACCAACCTGGGTTCCGAGCAGAACAGGGTTTTCATGAATTCAATTCATAAAGGTGTCCCTTTCGACCGTAACGTAGACAGACAGGTAAAGAGGCGGTGGTCTTCTTTTACTTTAACCTCATTGGGGGTTTCACTATGCCACTATAATATAATGTTGCTGTTTCAAATCTTTCTGGATCTGGAAGTAGGAGTACTGCTGTGGCAAAGCTAGCTAACAGTAAGTTAGCCCGAAGCCTTTTTTTTTTAGTATAAACCAGACCTTTCCTTGTACCTTGCAACCCTCTTTAATTGCTACGAACCTAACCCTCGGCGGTTATGCCTCTAGAGTTTACGCTTTATCCAATCCAATTCCTGCCCTTTGAAGAACAAAGAAGAAAGAAAACTCAACTAGGGATGCAAAAGCCCTCTTTCACTTCTCGGAGTATCACAAATTGGCTGCTCACTCAGTAGTGGACTCACCATAGCGCGCTAAAGCAGAATGAACTGGACATGTAACCAATCCCCATCCGATAAAGGCAAGGCGAAAGGCAAGGAAGCATGAAAAGAGCACATCAAGTAGCACCTTTTTATAACTATTGAACAATTTCAT
Source organism: Breynia disticha f. nivosa (assembly GCA_948193385.1). NCBI lineage: Eukaryota > Viridiplantae > Streptophyta > Magnoliopsida > Malpighiales > Phyllanthaceae > Breynia > Breynia disticha. Next base: position 3,307 of record CANYCX015273998.1, on the reverse strand, counting down.
TTGCCTATATAGAATGAACAAAGACTCAACCATAGCAGAACAGGCACCACCTAACAATGTGCCTCCTTACCTTATGGAACAAGTCACTCGAGCTGGCGTATGGATTACCTATGAGCAGGTGTCGGACTCGGAATAGTTTGATTGGCACAACCTGAACCGTAACTTTCATAGGCATAATAGTAGGAACCAGCACTCAACCATGAAGATTCATATTTGCTTTTTAGTCTATCTGGTCTTCAATTGATATTGACTTGTTATCCTCAGTAGTCGCTAGGCTAATGGGTACTGTCCAATTAATGGAACATTCTTCTGAACTGAAGACGGAAGCAAGCGCCTAAGAAAGAAAGTAACAGGGGAAGCCATAGAATAGGTCTCTTCGGAAACAGGACAATCTCATTGCCTCGATCCTTCAGTTAGCTTGCCAAAGAAATCACTGGCAACAGGTTCATCTTCTCTTGTACCAGATCTGACTCTCGCCCATGGTTCACAGAATGCTTTAAGTCGAGAAAGGGGGGATCGCTCCGTCCTTGCTTGCGTCTCTGTCTCGTACTCTCTCGTTTTGCTCGTTTCCGGCGACTCAACCCCCTTAAGGCTACTATTGAGATTCTTCTTATTAAGCCGTAGTCATACCAAAAGGAGGACTAGTGTTTAGATCGTCTGTTTCACTCTTTGTAGCCCGTTGAATCTGATAAATTTCTCATTGTCTCAGTAGTCAGCATCGTTTTACCCCAAGCCAAGTTAATTGCTTCAGTGTGGTGTTTGAGAGCTGTATCCATTTTGAATGTTATCTGTTGAGCCCGGGTTGGACCAAGTTAAGTAAAGACTGGCTACCTATAATAGAGCTAAACGCCCTCACTGCACACTTTCTATATATATCAGTCTCCATCCAATCAAAGACGCCCATACCATAGAGAATCAGGCTCGACAAAAACAAGACTAGGGACCATGAACCCCCTCCATCATTATTTGATAGAGAAAGCTCCCCGCTTCTTCCTGTGGTTACTATTAGAACACAAACCAAGGAACTAAAAACCACAACACAAGCACCCCTTACTCGTTTTTTTGGAGTTTTCGCCCTTTGCTTCCGGCTTTGAAGGTCAATAGTAAAAAAGAGTTCCCCGCGAGCGTTGAGGCTTTCATCGAAACAAAGAGAAAGGCCCCGGCTGGTGCTTTTTTATGTGTTAGCCAGGCTTGCTTGACTCTAAATATATTTTATAAAATGTATTAAGGAACTACTAAAAAAGCTCTTCCCTTTTTTTTGCTATAAGACTCTTAGCTTCCAGCGAGCTACGTGCATAAGCTTTTTTTTACTAAAAAAAACGATCCCGAAAAAAAAGTGAAGTATCTTATCGATTCCTCTCTCTCTCCCGGAAAAAAGTGGTCCGGTCCGGAAGCTCCGCAATGAACACTAACTGAAAGCGGCCGAGAATGAGTACCTATCCCTTACGGGAATCGAACCCGTGTCTTCGACATGAAAAAACGATGTCCTAACCACTGGACGAAAGGGACCTTAATTCTTCATATACCTCAGCTCCGAGAATAGTTTTTTTTTCGTTTTATTTCTATACGCAATTCAAGATTTCGTTTGTGTTCATGTTGAAAATTTCTGATGTGAATTCTCAGCGGGTCGTCCCCCCTAATCAGTCATGATTGGTGGCTGACAGAGCTTTGGAAAGCCTTGTTGGGGACTCGAAAGCAGCAAACGACTGAATACTTGAATTCTCTTACAACAGGCGTTCCAGTGTGCGTAAATGCGAGGCTTCAATAGTTCACCGACCCCGTCCTCCGTCCGAGAGGAAATTCAATCTCTTCCTATTTTCACCCGAGGGTCAGGTCAGGCTTAACCTTCTTCCCGTCAGTTCCGTCACTTTCTTTCAATGGCATCCGCTTTCTATTAATTAATAAAGGGATTCCACGAAAGGAGACGGAGTTTCTCGCTAGAAAGCAACAGGCCTTTCCTTTCATTTCTAAAAAGTGTATTATATAACCTTGGCGAGAAGGGTTAGCAGGGAAAGCAGCCTTGTTGATTAAAGTAAAGGACCAGGGGTCTAGCGCTTTTGTGGGAATACCCGGCTTTTAATATGGATATCCATGACTAAAGTATCTTCCCACGGGCTAGGCTAAGCCCGAAAGAAAGAGAGTTAGATCCGAGAGTTAATTAGAGACATTATCTCACAAAAAGGTCACTTGTTTAAGTCAAGCAATCGTAGAGACCGAGGAAAGTTTTCAGTTGAAATTATAGGCCTGGCAGAACCAAAGAGAGTAGTGAGAGGGGAGGAATTAAAAACTTAAAAAAGGCCTAGTAGATCTATTCCTGCTACCTTACTTACTTCTCTAGGAGAGGTTTATAAGAATAAGCTGCTATTTCATCTCCGGCTATTGAGCCAAGTGGGACAGAAGGAACTCTTACAGTTCTCGTAACCGGTGCTATTGAATATGCTGTGGGATTCAAGTATGAATTGGAATCTTCCTCGATCCATTTCTTTTTCATGTCCACATGTCCGGGAAGTCAAGCACTAGTCTCATATTCACTAGCTTAGAGCACTGGTAATCGTCTTTTTTAACTTCAAGAGAGAGTTCTCGAAGCAGCAGACAATTGGATGCTTCCTTGTGCGGACATGATAATATAGTAAAGAACAGAACTCGAGATGGGATGCCGTTGTTAGCGTCGTTCTATTCTTCGCAGCTCCTGGTCTTGGAAGTGTTACCGGCGCTTTAGAATCTGGTCTGTAATAACCAATTCCTTTCCTGGCTTCACTCTATGCCTTCCTGGTGGGTGACTGCTTTCTTTTGTTTGCCTATCCACTCACTGTTGGAATTGAATCATAAGTTGGACAAATGTGAAAGAATAAGCTGCTTAGCTCTAGCTGGTGCTATTAAAGAGAAAGAATCGGTTGTTAACGTAACCGCTGTTGGTGGTGAAGTAAGTTAATCAGATCTTATTGAATCAGCTGCTCTCTTTCCTGTTGTCAATCCAAGGCTAATCTCCCCCTTCATCCTAGTGAAGAACAGGGCTACTACACTCCTTAATAAGTTTGGAAGGGGTCCCCGGGGATGAGTCCGTGTTCCAAATAGGATGATCTCCAACTATTCTACATCCCTCGTTTTCATGCCTGGATCTCCTCGTGCTTTCCCAAGCGGCACTTCACTCTCATTATATAACCCACTTCCACCCAAAACTGAGGAGACGTTCGACCCCGCCCTTGATTTGATACCAGTGGACCTGTGGATAAATTTATTATTACATATTTAAAAAAAAAGTGAAAGGATAGGATAAAGCGAAACAGACGAAAAGAAAGGGGTCTTC
>CANYCX015267472.1:0-13696 GCA_948193385.1 Breynia disticha f. nivosa | reverse complement strand
GTTACATTGAAGTTGCTGAGTTGCATTTCAACCTGCAACAAGATGTTATTAATTCTCTCCTCCGTTCTAAAATAAATACGTTTCAAATTTTATAAACGAATTAAGAATATATTTAATATATATTAAATTAATATTTAATTGATTGTATATTATTTAACTTAAGTATATTAAAATAATATTAAATTAAATTTATATTAAAAATATAAAAAAATAAAAATAATATTAAAATAAATTTAAAATACTATACTAATAAAAAATAATATAATATAAAAAATATTTTTTAAAATAACATTTATTTTCAAATGGAGGAGGGAGTACTAGTGTATAGCTTAAGCCTAAATGTTACTCTATGGAGTAATGATGACGCAATCCAAGCGGTTATTATTCAATCGGAATTTGACTAAAATCCCACATTTAAACAAACAAACATGATTCTATCTTCTTCAGCTTTAATCTTTACAATGACTTAAAATAAATTGTTATTTTTTTAAACAAATGACACATATTATTTTGTATAGAAGTTGATATTTGTAAAAATTATAAATATTTCTTTAAAATATTACTGACTAATAAATTAGTTAATATGAAACTAGAAGCATTAATTCCTTTCAATTCTATAGTTACTCTTGATTTTTGTAACTTAATTTATTATCTAAAAAATTGTAAAATATATTTTTTAAGTTTTAAATATTAATATGGTGATTATATTTTATATTTTTAATAAAATTTCATATCAACATCTAATCATAAAGGCTCCATTTTATGGATAATAGAAATGCAGTTGAAAACTGAAAGCAAATTTAGATATTTTGAACAACTAGTCTAATAAAACTTTTGTCAGTTATCTTTTGAATATTTTGATAATCATTTATGCATAAGTCAATTTATTACTGATGTTTGAAAAATTCTACTCCCTTCGTCTCACAATAGATGTCATTTAAGATTTTACACACGAATTAAGAATACATGTAATATGTCCTAAGTTTGTTTTCAACTGCCTATTATATCCATTGACTTGGACACATAATAAGAATAACTAAATTAAATTTGTATTAGAGATGTAAAATTAATAAGGGTAATTTTTAAAAAAATTATTAAATGCTACATTGGTTAATACAAAACGACATATAGTATGAAAAAACACAACTTTTTTAAAATGACAATTATCATAGAACGAAAAGAGCAATAGTTTTTATTAGTTTCAAGACATTTAACTATTTGATTGTCTTTAATAATTATTTATTTTAAGTTATAATAATATTTTTATTAAATAATTATTTGTCTAGTCTCACTAATAATATATCAGTTAAATCAATGACTTGGTTCTCATTTCAAATTATTGACTGAGTCAGATGAAAAAACACTGATTGTAAGTTTAGAGTGCTAAAGATATAATCAATTTTGTTTGAGATTTGACCTTTTTTTTCACAAATATGTAAACATAATAATTGTTCAACTGTTATGTAAATATAAAGTTGAGATCCAATTGAGAATAAAGAAGTGTCAAAATTGTATAATAAAAAAATTCATACTCATGCCAATAATATTTTACGGTTGTGATTGTTACAAAATCCACTCAAAATCACATTTTGAGGACTACATACTCTGGTTATTTTATTTATTAATATAAAAAATATAAAAAAAATTAATTAATTATTTAATAAATTAAAAAAATTAAATTATAAATTAATTTTTCTATTTAATTGATGAAATTAAATAATTATTTTTTATTATTTAAAATATTTAAAATAGTTAATGATTTAAAATAACTAATTATTTAATATTATAAAATTAAACATTTAATTAATATTGGTGATCACTCCTTATTGTATAATAATTGGTATGTGCCACCTTAAAGGGAGGCCTTTTTAATACCTCAATCTTACTATTATTTCCATTATTAGAAATTCTTTGTCAAACCAACTTTTATATATTGGCAAATCAATTTCTCGAAATATACTCATCTTTATCATTTTCCACATATTTTTGGCCTTAAGTATTTGTGCTCAAACTTGGGCTATAACCCACAAGAGTGTGGTAGAGTGGCAAACCACCCCCCGGTTGGCTCCCCGCAATGCAGGTTCGAGCCTGGGAGACGCACCCTTGTGAGGTAGCTCTATTTGCCTCCCGGAGCGAGTCCGGATTAGTCGTGGTCCATAAAAAAATATTTTCAAGTTAGGATATCTATTTTTTTGGTCTCTATATTTTTTTAATTTTTCATAAATTATTTTTTTCAAGTTAGAATTCTTATTAATTTTATTAATTTGATGTCTATTATTTAAAATTTTAAAAGACCATAAAAATTAATTTTTTAATGTTATATTAACAAAAATAACAGAAATTATAATTTGAATTAACTTATAAAAAACTATAAAATGACCATAACTATTTAAAAAAAAACAAAACTAAGACAAATACTAGCAAATAAAAGGGACCATGATATGAAAATGAGGGGGTATTCTAAATTGAAGTGGTGCTTGCTTTCGTAAGTGGTCCATTTAGGATCAACATACATTTCCTAAAGATGAGATTTCCATTTCAACTCCTTTATGCTCTCATATGTATCCACCTTCCCATCTTTCTTCTTTCTCAACGTAAATGTAATTAATCAAAACCATAATCATGAATTATAAACCTATCCCACTACTTTTGGATGGCCATATGGCTAATTTCATAAATGAAATGCATCTCATCGCAATAAACGCTTTCTCAAGTCATTCATGTAGATATTAAACGCTTTGTAGTAGGGTGACAAATCAGTCAAAGATTATAAGTTTATGATGCTATTAATTATCTAACTACTCATATTTTGTCTAAGAACGATATTCATTTGCTCGTCAAGCAAGTTATCAATTTTTTGAACAACATGACTCCTTTCCAGCCTACTTTTCGTACCATCACTGCTTTTCAATATTATCTCATGAAAGTCTAACCGTTTTCGCTTGTAATGTTTCACTGAGAAGCGTTTAACAGGCGCGTCGAGTGTACTTTGATTCTTAATCGTAATAACGTTTTCAAAAGTAGTACTTCTTCCACTAGTGGTACTTCAAGCTGAAGATCATTAATTGTCCAACATGTCTCTATTTACGTGTGTCAATCAGAGGTGTACTTAGGAAGTATATTAAGTTAATTGTCTGACCTTCACGGCTCCACTTTCTTCCTAGTGTTAAGGGTCTTAAGTGTGGTTTTCTCAAAGAATAACTAATATCTCCCACATTTGGTCTGATATTATATAGAGAATCTACATCATTTGATTATAATTCTCATCCCATTGGTTTGACTTACACATAAATTTACTAAAAAATTGTACTATGGTGTTCTCTTCTTTTAATGGAGTGTACGTATACTTAACACCAAGAGCTTTGGTCCTCAATGTACTCAACATCTTCCTGTAGTGCACACATGACTGCTCCTGATTCTTAAACTGAATTGATTACTTATAATCATCACATAAAGACCTAACTTACGGTGTATTATATTTATTATACATGGTGGGCCATGCATACTGATCTCAATGATACGACTTCCATTTTACAGCTATTAAAGCGATACTTATACATTCAAATTTACACTGAATATTTAAATGATAGTCTCAACTTGATATTTATTCACACCATGAGAGATCTCTCAATTAATGAAAGAAACTCCAGGTATTTGCTTATGTGATTAGATTTATTTATGTATTACATGCTAAACTATACACAATAATTTCATGTATATTGCTAGATATATTTTCGAGATATGTCACATCTTACAATATTTCAATATTGATACCTTGTTAAAATTTGCGTGGTATTTTGAACTGAAAAGTTAAGAATAATAAAATTTAACCAGATCCTATTGCATAATAAACTCTTCTTTTCAAGGCCAGCGATATTTTTTTACTTTCTTGAAAAATAAACTCTCCACAGAACAGTGTAATCCAATAATATAGAGTAGATAGTTTATTTATTGTTCATCTAAAAAATTAAAATGAAATGTGTTTTCCCTAATTATGATGAGAAGATAGAGGGAATAGAAATCTTCACACAGCAGTTGGGAATAACTGATGAAATGAATTCAATGAATACTTTTTCTTATTCACACGGTATTTTATTTTCGGTGAGGATTAATATGAGATTGGAGCAGACGTAACTCTTATCTTACTAGGGAGATTTCGCTGAGTTTCGAATTTGAGAAGCACACCCAATCGAATCTCACATATTACTGAATTGTAAACACAACCAAGAGCTCGACTAATACCTCGTGAATTCAGTAGAATGAACATTGTTGTTGGGAAGATGATGTCCCCAAAATGAAGCTGGCAATGACACCGAAAGGAGCAAGGCAGAGACAGAGAGAGAGAAGTGATAAGATATAAAGGGTAGGGAGTGAAGTGGGGCATTCATACTTACAAATTGCCAAAGATGTAAAATGAATGGAGGTGAGTGCAAAAGGCAGACCCAATCCGTAATTCAATAATGGAACCCAAAAGGGTAAAAATGCCATAAATGGAAAGTGCAATGAGAGAGAAAGAGACCCCAAAATATGCCATTAGGTTTTGTGGTCTGTGTTTGGTTGTCGATGGAGAGGGCAATGGCAATTGCCTATTTAGGGTAAGCTTTGTGGACACCATACGCTACGTGGCAACATTTCAATGAATGAGTCGTTTCCACGTCACCAGCATCATTTTTAATACCACGATCACTCTTCTTGTTTTATTAAATTTTTTAAATTATATAAAAAATTAAAATTAATTTTTTTATAAAATAAATTTAAAATTTTAATTTATTTTTATAACATCTAATAATTACAATTACTTAAATTATTGAGTCCTCAGTTTATAAGAATTCATAATAAAAATCTCCCATTACAAAAAAAATATTTACTTATTCACTCATAGGAAATAGTCAAATATAAAGTGTTTAATAAATTTTCTTGATTTAGAGCATCTCCAATTTACTATTTAAATTGTTTTTAACTATCTTTAAAGATTTAAAAAAATTAAATTCAACGCACTATTTATAGTTTAAATTTAGAATAGAGAGAGAGAATTTGAGTATTTATATTTAGATATTTAAATTCTCTCTTTATTTATTATTATCATTAATTTAGATTAATTTTTGAGTTTAAACTAGCAGTTAAACCCATACAATACGATAGAATATTATATATCATGATTGTATTAATTTTATGAATTTAAATATAATATTTTTTATAAATTGTTTTATGTGAAAGAAAATTTTAGTAGAAATATTTTAATATAGCAATTATTTATCACTATAAATAAAGTAGATACTGAAAAAGAGAATTAATTAGAATAATTGAAATATACTATAATAAAGTAGATACTAAAAAAAGAATTAATTAGAATAATTGAAATATATTTTAGACAAAAGAGTGATAAAGAAGTTATATTAACAAACTTTAAAGAACTAGAGTTTAATGCTAAATTAACAAAGATTAAAGAACGAAGGGAGTAATCAGTAGACTTTTGTAAATAAAAAATAATTTTTTATTTTTAGTTAAATTATTTAAATGTTGTCAAGTGTCAATAAGATAGAAAGCCAAATGTCACTATTTTAGACATTAATTGTAGTTTTAGTATATACAAAGATTTTGAATATTTCAAATAATCATCTTATTTCTCATTTATTTTTAATTTTTTGATTCTATTTTTTCAATGAAGCTTTTCTTTAGAAAAAAAAAAAGAAAAAGAAAAAGAAACTAATTGGACCATTTTATTTCCATATTTCGTCTAAAGTTAGAAAAGCAAAAAATAACCAAATGATCTTTTGGTCGTCCATTTCTGGAAATCCATATTCTGAAAGTAGCCAAAAGTGAAGAGTAAGGAACCCTTATTTTTTCTCACACTTTACCCTCTTTTTTGATTCCCCAACTCTTTCATTTTCTCTCACATTATTGCTTCTCCCTCTCACACTCACTTTTGTCTTGAGCTTCAAAGGGTTAAACACAGTTTTGCCTTTCTGCCTTTAATATCACAAGTCACCATAAATTTACACCAAACAATACAGAGAATATAAGGTGGTGACGTCGTAAAGTATTCGTAAATCCTATGCGAAGAGAGAAACGGATCTAAAGAAGAGGATGAAACGGGACAGAGTCAGTTTGTTCCCATAATATATATATATATATATATATAAATGTGGAGTTTTATTTAGTAGGAAGTAAGTGGTATGTCACTTTTATTTCTAGGACCAATTATTGTTCTTTGCCTTCTCTTTCTCTACCATTCAATGGAAAGTTAAAAGGGTTGAATGCAAAAGCCTTGACAAGGATGTAAATTAAATAATGTGAGTTTGGTTATGACAGATCCAGTAAGAGATAGAAAATCTAATGTTACTTCAAACATCCGACAACACTTGCTATCCTAACGACGAGATAGAAGGAGCGGAGTGCGACTGTTTTCTCGTTATGTAGCGAATTGCGACTGTTTTCTCGTTATGTCTACTCATATGGTATCGCTCTATTTACTGTATTTTTCTGTAATACTGTTAAAAGGGTTGAATGCCAAAAGCCTTGACTAGGACATAAATTAAATAATGTGAGTTTGGTTATGACAGATTGAGTAAGAAATGAAAAATCTAATGTTACTTCAAACATCCGATAAACACTTTCTATCCTAAAGACGGAGATAAAGGGAGCGGAATCCAACCGTTTTTTTTGTTATGTCTACTTATGTAGTATTGCTCTATTGACCGTATTTTTCTGTAATAGTGTTATAATTGTCGCGTCACTTCATGTACTACTTTAAACTCGTATGCTGAATCCTCTATGACCAAATAGTTTAAAATTCAGCAATGAATGAATGAATACACGTAAACCATGTATAGAGAGCACACTATATTCTGCCAAAAACGGAAACGTAGGTATGTTTAAATAATAATTAAGTCATTAAGACTTTCATGTTTAGTTCTGAAAGCAGCAAATTGAACAGAAAAAATAATGAAAAATCACGTGGTAACGAGACCAAATACGTGTCTCCTAAACATATTATAATTAACAAATCCAAACAACATCATTCTTGTTAGCTAAAACTTAAACCATAATCATAATTATGATTAAAAAATGATAAGATGACGACCCAAATGACGAAATTGCTCCCTTATTATATGCATTTCACCTACCAATTATTATCTTAATGCTCAACCATTTTGATCTTAAATCATTGGACATTTCAAATTGTCCATTACTTTATGTGGTATGTCCACTCAAGTTTCCCATCAACTAGCTTATTAATCTATACGTCAATGAAGATCTTTTCCTCGTACCCTTCTCTGCTAGGTCTTTTCCCTTCCAACTTATGTAAAAACATAGGAAAATCAAACTCCGTGTTACGTAATTTAACTCTGTTTTTGCTGAGTTAATGGAGTTAGAGCCATGGGACTGGGAAGTTTCCTTTTTGGTGACATATTGGGAGTAAAAATTGGCAGGGTTAAACCCCAAGTGAAGCCTTAATGGAACACATTTATAGTGTGTATAGTTACTAAATATGATCTAACTCACTGAGTTTTATGGTTTTTGTTTTAGAAAAATGACAAGTCCTTCTGTTCATAATGGCCATGTCTGACTGCTTTTGGAGGAGAGAACTGATTCAAAGGACATACAAGACAGCGACTATTCATCACCATCGGCTCATGTTTCCAAGACAACTATTCCCATTTGGTATACCCCTGAAAAATTTTCCATTCTCTCTCCCTTCTTTTGATATTAATGTACATTTCTTCCTTTTTCACCCACATTTTTTGCACATTTTTTTACTCAGAAGCATCTTCATTGCTTAACGTTTACATCATGAGTCCTTTTGTATGCATATAAACAGCATTACTCAATTAGGAACCAAAGAATCAGTCCTTTCTGAGTTGGTTCCAGGCTTAGAGAAGTGAAAAAGAGCAAAAAAAGAACCACAAAATTGATGTGATGCATTTACGAGCTTAATAACTGAATTTACAGTAATAAAATGGTTAAGTTGTAAGTCTATAGATGTAGAACTACTTGTTCGAAAAAGAAGATACCATCTATATTTGTATGAACCAAGAAGCAATATATGGCCGAACAGCATACATGTAGTGGAATTTTGCATCTTTTGTTAGTATCATAGATGGACCAACATTTCCCAGGAAACTGGGAATTTAATCATTTCTACAATAATTTTCTGATGAATTTCTCTTTTTTCTCCTCTGGGGTAAATTGCTTTGGGACGGAAGTAATAGTAGGATTTTTACATGGGGAGATTGAGAGATACAATGTGATGGCTACTTTTTTTTGTCTGTATGGGGGTTTAAGAGGGTCTGAAGTAATTGTGGAACCCATTTTTCTGCAGCCGGTTCTGTGGAGTCCTAATCTGCTGGGGGAATCCTGATGATGCTGCAGCATTTGCATACTGCGGTGGAGGACTTGATTGCCATTGTTGTTGCTGCTGGTAGTAGTGTTGGTGCTCGGATGGGGATAACGATAACTCGCACCCAATTCGGCCTCCATTGTTGCTGCTGCTCGGAAAGTGAATCTAAAAGAAATTGGCATTTCAATCCAGTTTAGTTTCATTGACACAACATGAAAATGATTAAAACGGAGATATGGTCGTTACCTGAAAACTTGTGGGGCTGCAATGTTGAGGAACAATATGAAACACTTGGTTTGATCGGAGCTGTGGTGCCGGAGATTGAATGTGCGTCTGACTAAGACGCTGGATTGTCTCGACCTCACTATACCCTTCCCTTCTATGCTCACTTCCATAGAAATCGTACTGCTGATTAATCAATTAACCATTTGCAACCATTAGAAAATCAAGCTATGAAAAATGATGATCGAATCAAACTAAAAAGCAATTCGAATCTTCATTATATATTTTTACCACAGGCCTAATTCCTCGCCAATTAGCTTCAAATGGCATTGCTGCTGTCGGAGCACTAGCCCGAGCATTGTTGAATTCTGCATTATTGTGCTTGAAACCTGAATTTCCCAAACACAAGTCGAGGTTTTGACCCACTGCGTCGCCGGAAGATTCTAACCCTACGGGAAGACATAAAAAGCAAACACAACATTTAAGTTACTGCAGAACTGACATCCCAATTGAATAAATGAAGAATTAATTACATAGAACCTAAAATTCTTACCAGTAGAGTTGAACTCATTCTCGTAAATGCTGGGATCAAAGTTGGTGACAGCCTCTTTGCCATTACACTTAATGGCAGCCTTGTCATAAGCCCTACATCATCAAAGTACCACACAACATTCAAAACTTTACCAGACAATAGCATGTACAATCTAACAAGTCCTAAGCACAAAAAATGATAACTATGTATATGTAGAGAGGTTCCCACACCTTGCTGCTTCAATCTCAGTATCAAATAACCCCAAATAAACATACCTGTAAAATCAAACCAAGGAGTCTAATTAAGTGAAATGAAAACTTGGAGAAGAAGAGAAGAGATTGAAGGGACAAAAAGGAAGAGAATGGAAAGCAAGAATCAATTAAATGACTTACTTTTTGCCCAAAAATTGGCCCATTCTAGCTTCCCATCTTCCACATTTATGCAAAGTTACGCCTCTATATTTCGAGCTTCCTCTTGGAAATCCAGTACTTTGTCGGCGAAGTACGTGCACAAACTCTTCTTTTGTGAGATTACTCATCTGTAAAAAAATCTCCATATTTGTGAAAACCATAGTCAAGAAATGGAAGAAGCTTATTTTGTTATCGAGAAAAAGAAATCAACTGTGCAGGATAAGGTATGGCATCAGCAAAACAGTGGAAGAATATTGAAAATCTAAAAACTCATCAGAAACTACTGATTTCACTGCCAAAATACAAAAAATTACTGATCTCTCTCGTTATTCTCTCTCCTAATTTACCTGTTTCAGGTCATCTTCATAGTCTTCAATACTGAAATTAATATCTGCGTCTGTTCCTCTAAACTTTATAGCTGCCCTATCATATGCACTGTCCAAGAAAACAAGACTTAATTTCATGATTTCATATCCACAATCAAGAAAATTAAGCAGGCAAAAAACCAGACTCACCGTGCTGCTGCATGAGCTGTATCGAATCCACCTGTTAATTAACCAGAAACAAACTTTAAAGTTTCATGATTTGATGACATAAAGAAACAAAATTAATAAATAAAATGAAGATCAAGATATGAAACGTACTTACCAAGATAAACTTGCTTCCCACAATCCCTGCATTAAAGAAAAACCAACATACAAACTTAAGAAAACATACATATTTGACAAAAGCACAAAAAATATAGTCTCTTTTACCATATATGGGACTCCCATCGACCAGTTCTCCGGTAAAACGTAACACCACGGTACTGAGAGCTTCTAGAACGCGGACCCCGCCGACTCTTTTTCAACGGCTGAGAAACTTCGACTGGGCTCAGAGAAGGTAAAGAAGTTTGAGATTGACAAAACTTAACTCCAACCCAGTGGGCCCTAGGAAAGTCCCCTCCAGCAGCTTCTCCGGTGGAAATGGGTGTCATTTCAACGTCATCAATTGGAAAGAACTGACGTGTAACTGGTGGGTCAGTTTCAACTGAGAATCCAAATATTTTACCACCACCAGTACGTTTCTTGAAAACCCTGGAGCCATCATCAACGTCATCATACTCATCAGATCCATCTTCAATAAATACAGCAGAAGAAGAAGAATTAGAGATGGATCCGACTCGTTTTCCTTTGTCTTCTTCGTCAAAGGAGGTTTTATGTGAGGAGGAACAAGCTTCCTCGGATTCGTCGTCGTTTAGGGTTGTCTGAAAAGGAGAGTCGTTAAGGTCCCACATTATTTGAGAGAGGGAAAGAAGGAAGATGGTGGTGGTGGAGTAAGTATAGTATATAGGAGATATGATAAGAAGGGGAGTGGCATGAAAGGCTTAAAACAAACAAGTGAAACAGTAGAAGTATTGATATTTGGTTTCTCTGTATTTTGGAGAATAAAAGAGAGGGAAAATAAGGGAATGATGATCAATATAATAAAAGAGAGTTGGAGTATTTAAAGAGAAAAAACCTACGACTGTAACAGAGAGAAGGAGAGAGAAATTTGTAATGAGGTTCGGTTGAAGAGAGAGAGAGAGGAGAGATCTTTGTTGTATCCCTAATGACCAATACAGGATAGTCGAGGAGGGTTTTCAACTAGTCTGGCCGAAAGCATCCGCACGCCATTAATTCATATCATATCATATCCCAACACAACTTGCCATTTCTTGTCAAAATTATTACTCTACTTCCATTCCGTTTAAGGTCTTACACACGAATTAAAAATATATTCTTCTATTTTATAATAAATATTGTTTAAAATTTTTACACAATAATTAGAAATATATTTAATATATCTAAATTGATATTTAATTAATTATTATATTTTTTGATAAAATTGTTAAATTAAATTTATATTAAAAATATAAAATTAGTAAAGACAATATAAAAAAAAATATTAAATTATGTATTGGTATAAACAGATATATAATATAAGACAAATCTATTTTTTAAACAACTCTTTTAATTGGTATATTAGAAAAATTATTAAATTAAATTTATATTAAAAATATAAAATTAACAGTAATAATATTAAAATAAGAAGCATATTAATATTACCACAGTTGTTATACTCTTTTAACGCTTTTATTTGCAGTTCTTGTGAAATAGATTCTGTTTTACTTCATCACTCTTTCTAGTTTGAGTGAAAAAAATTTGGGTGATAATAAGATTTTGTGAGAATATAATAAAACAAAATTATGGATTGAATTAATAGAGTATTTATTGTTATAATTTATAAAAACGAATCGAATCATTCAGTTGAGTCGGTGAATCGATCGTGTGGTCTGGTTTTACCATTCAAACGGTGAATCGGTAAAAATCGATAAATCGATCGGTTCAACCCATATATATATATAATTTATAAATTATTGATCTGACAAGTAAACAACCAGTTCGACTAATAAACCAACCACTCAGTTTTTTTTTGGTTTGATCACTTGTCTGATTATGATAATACTAATTATAACAACACAAAATTTAATTCCGCGTTATGTATTAAAATCTTGCTTTCACAACAGAAAAAGTTTCATATGACTTTGGAGACATGAAGTTTTGTATTAATTTGTTTTGAAAATGTTGGTTTAAATGGGAATAGTGGGTTGAATGGGGGAGTTGAGAATGGATGTAAAAGAAGGAAAGAAGAGTCACTTTCCTTACATAATTTTCCCACGTTAACCAAATCGAAAAGCATGAATTAATCTCACTAAATTCAATTGCTTTGTCTAAGTGAAATATCCACTAATGGAAATAGACAGCACAAACACTCAACACACAACTTATAACTCAATTGCCTAAATTAGATACTAATTCACCCACTCACCTCACGACCAATCCTTTCATTTCAATCCATCTTTTTCTACTTTTGATTTAATCTAATCTAAATGCCCTTCTTTACTTTCACCTTGTTTTTACCATAATCTACATCTTTAGTAAGTTTGTGGCAGTCAATCCTTAATTATGAAAAGAAGTTCCATTAAATATGTGGCCTACCTAGTCAACTTTACTAGTTATTGTTCTTTTTTTGTCTGATTGGTATCCCGATCCAATGAGACGAGACTAATTCAGTTCGGAGAAGAATTCTGGGTGGTTAGGTTTCATTCCCCTCCCAAACGACGTTGTGTAGGATCGAGCTGCAGTCCGTCTTATAAAATTCAACCCAATCACCATTGAATCAAATCACCCTCGGTATTTATTGTTCTTTTTAATGCAACTATTCCCGTCTTAATTTATTACTCTTGTTCACACTTGGCACCACAAAGGAGCTTGAGATTATTCAATATAGGTTTAAGGTGAATTTTACCACTTTCTCTTATTTTAAATAAGTGTTTTTAGATTTAAAATTTTATTCTGAAATAAATGTGGTTTTAAAAATTTAACACATTTTTTCTTAAATTGTCACTCTTTAAATTCTATTCTCATTCTCTAAAAACTAAAGAAATCTCATTTTTTTAAGCTAAGTTAAAAACTCTTTAGCATCAAATGTTTTTTAATACGATAACAACAAATGTATTGAAAGAACGAATTTTAAATAGTCCTTTTTTCACTTATTAAAGTCATTTATTACTCTGTGTCTATTATTAAAAGAACACTTATTTAAAAACATAAGGAGCACATGACTCTCTCAAAGAGGACTCTTTTTTATTTTACTAAAATTATACTAATCACATAAAATGAAAATTATTTTTTACTAAATATATTAAAAATTCAGATTTATTTTTACCATTTCAAATAATAACAATTCAGTGTCTTATTGAATTTACCCCAAACCAAATTAGTCTCGGTCTAATAGATCGGAGATACAAAGACTCAGACCAAAAGAAAAAATCCATTAGGTTTTAGGCTCAAAAAATTGTGTCCTTACTTTCCTTATGCCTTCTAATTGCTATTTTTTTTTCAATTGCAATCAATTTATACTATTCAATTTACCTTAACCAAATTTGACTTCACTTGATTGATAAACATGATTTTGTTAGGGAGTACTCTCTCCGTCCCACAATAAACGTCGTTTAAGGTTTTTGTACACAAATTAATAATACATTTAATATGTTTTAAGTTGATGTATAATTGACTATATTATCCTTTGACTTTAGTATATAAAAAGAACCATTGAATTAAATTTGTATTGGAAATGTAAAACTAATGAGGGTAATATTGAAAAAAA
>CANYCX015266609.1:0-10245 GCA_948193385.1 Breynia disticha f. nivosa | reverse complement strand
CAGGTAAGTGGTCAAGACACAGTCGGTCTTAGTTAAGAACCACTTTCCTTAGGCTCTTATCGCCTTTTTGACAGAATTTTCCTAGACATGTAATTAATAGCATAAATAATTCACTATGCATGTCTTAAATATATAAACATAATTTGAATAATAATTATCGTATATTTCATAAAATTTAATAAGAATAATATTAAATATACAAATACTTAATTTATTAAATTAAGTGTGGCAAGTTGCAATTACCTCAAACGTCGTATTATAAAAATACGCGTTCCTAGACTTAGCACAAATACGTTAGAAAATTTGGGTATAATTTTCGACGTATTTTCGAAAAGTCGGATCGCCTATTCCGGTCCGAACAGTACCTCCTCTTTATGCCAGAAATCTCTCTCTCTTTCTCTAAACCTACCTCTCTCCTCTCTAACAATTTCTTTTTTGTTTGCTTCCTCCCTTCTGCCTTCGACCATTCCCTATTTATAGGCAAAGATTTGTTTTTTTTATTAATAAACTTACCATCATTTGTGTGAGATGAATCACCTCGCACATATGACTCACATCCCATTTTTTTTTTAATTTATTTAAATGTAATTGCATGTTACATGAATCTCACTTCTTCTTCTTCCTTTTTTAATCAATTAATTTATCCGTGTAAACATTATTTCTCGTAAAAATTATGTCTCATAAATATTCTTTCTCGTAAATATTATTTTATTGATAACATTGATGATTATATATTTACGAATATTTTATTGATAACATAGATGATAATATATTTACGAATATTTTTCCAGAATGTTACAATCTATACTTTCTATCAGAATGAACTTAAAGGTGTTTTAACTTTACATTTAACATTCGCAACATCTTATTATCCACATTTAAAACACCTGTTTTTACATTAATTTCCCTAACATATTTCCTAACCATTTTCTCTTCTTACCTTAAGTCTCTGTTCGAATCCTACCTACTTTATTATTTTCTTCGAACTATTCCTTGAGTTCTGAAGTGCGATTTCGTCAGTAACATTTAATGTCTGACTACTTTCTGTCTATGAATACAACATTGAATTTACCTTTTTACCCTCATCATTAAATGTTATACCATCTCATCATTTATTACTCATCAAAATAAACCTCATTTGAATTCATGTGGTTGTGGTGTTAACATCCTAAAATAAATGCTACGTAATTCTAAGGAGTTTAGAGTTTAATTTATCTAAAAAGTGCACTTCTATTTTTTAATTCAATTATTTTTATTTTTTGAGAAGTTCAAGCCTTCAACTATTTATGATATCCCTTAAACTATTTAAGTTGTCTCTAAAGTCTAAACTAATACTTTTTTTCGTTTTTACATAATTATTTTTTAGATTTAAAATTTTATTTTAAAATAAGTGTATCTTTAAAAATTTAATATTTTTTTCGTAAATACTTCTCTTTAAATTCCATTCTCATTCTCTTAAAAATAAAAAAATCTCGTTTTCTCAAAACTAAGACCATAAAAGCTCTTTAGTATTAAATATTTTTTTAACATTACAACAACAAATATATTTAAATACTGAATTTTAAATAGGAATAAACTAATTTTTTTCACTTTTTAAAACTATTTCTTAATTTGTGTATCATTTATTAAAAGAATAATGATTTAAAAACAGAAAGAGTTATACATTTTGACAATCTCTTTTGTGATGTGTCAGTTTCCACTAAAAAAGTTTTTTCAAAATTTCGCTTTTACCCAAGAAGTTAAGAACAAATTCATAAAACCTATACACGTAAGCATTATATTAAAACTTGTAATAAAAAAAATCTTTAATTATTTTAAAAATATTACAGAAATTATCATGAGAAAGTAAAGTTAAGTCTAGAATAACAAAATATAAAATTTATTACCTCCCGTATTAAATTAGTCATGATAAAAAGAATTTAAAATATAATTGGGATGTTATTTGCAACTTCTCAACGATGCTATCAAATAATTAAATCTTAACTTGAATTAGAAAGAGTTTTCTGCTTTAATTTTTTTTATTTCAATTTATGAGTAGGGTTTATAATGCTTTAAAAAATTTTTGTGGTTTCCCTCTTATATGCGTAAATTTATTTAGGTCTATATATTTTTTCACGTAATTATAGTGGTTATTAAATTTTTAACACGTTAATTTAAGTTAAAAATTATGTTAATTTTATAGACATCACATCCATAATTATCACATAATTTAATTTTTATTGTCACTCAATTTTTTTTTAAATTTTTATATCTGAAAATAATTCGTCCAATTTTGATAAAGGAATAAATATTGATGGAATATTGGTACGGATATTGCCAGATCACTTTGAAAAGCTTTAGAATTATTAAATTAAAAAAACAGAAAAATCAAACCAAGTGTGAGTGGGCAAAGATGGATTCCAAACAACCAATTCAATGCAATTAATTGTTCGAAATAAGACCACGTAAGCCACATGAGAGGTGGAAAGGGATGGGGCCCGGCGGAGAAAAGACGCGTAACTGGATTGAAGAAGAAACACGTGTACGGTTGGCGTGACGTTGGAATAAAATAAATGGGCTGCGCAAATATCTATGGGCCACCTCAACAACCACCACACCACACCACTCTTTCCTGTATACGCTCTCTACGTATACACTTCTTTCATATACGACACGTGTCTCCTGACGTGGATGTTGCCTTGGCGCTCCTTCTTCTCCCTTTTTTTTTTCTCCCCCCCACCCCTTTCTCTCTCTAACCAAACTTAACATCTCATTTCTTCATTCTTCTCTCTTGCTTATGCTGTTTCTGCCACGTCATCATTGAAACTGTTTGGCTCGGAACGGTGTAGTTCTATAATTTGTTTTTCTTTGCCTTAGAGAAATAAAGGACTTGGGATTCTGTAAGGTGTGTTTAGTTTTGTTAGAATTTGTTGTTTTTTGTTTTTGTTAGAGAAATCTTTCTGATGTTTCGAAAAAAAATAATTATGAAAGTATTAGTGGTTGTGATGGGGTTAATTAATTGTTAAATTAGTGGCGTTGTAGGGTTGGGAATTGTGATTTTATGAGTTATAGGGAATGAGTTGCTGGCAATGGTGTTCGGGGGACAAGAAGGGTATTTTTGTCGTTTAAGTGTTGTGTGAGAGCTTTGTTGTTAAGTAATTACTTGTGTCCATCGCTTTCTCATTATCCAACAGGGGTGTTTTAAAGACTTTTATACCCTTGCCTCATAGAACAATTTACAACCATATTCAATGGTTTCTGCTCTCCTCGTTCCTTACATGGTTATTTTTTTATAAAGATTTTAACTTGTTGAGAATTTGAGGAGCTTTTTCAAGTAACTATAAGCTGAAGAACTTGCATCATAGTGAATAATGAGTAATTAGCACTTTGTTAGTGTTTTCTGGTTTAAGATGCGATAGAGATGAATGTTTCATTGATTTTTCTATCTAACAAACAGGATAATATTGTCAATAAAATCAATTTTGAGCTGAAATTCTCAACATTTGATACAGGTTTGCTAAATTGTTTTTGTTGAAGAGATAAGAAGTTGGTAAAGATTATCTTTTGAGGGGGCCTTAAAATGGGGAATAATGAAGAGAGGAAAACCTCCAAGTCGGAAAAGCCGGCTTCGCCTGCCCCTCCTGTAAGTTTAGGGATTGCTTATGCTCTTTGTTAGTAAGTTTAGGGATTGTTATGCTCTTTGTTAGTGGCTGAAATAGTTTTTACTTGCGCTGGTTTTTTATCTTACAGCAAAGTGAACTAGTTGGCTTATTCTGGTGTAGTTAGATACTAGTTGTGCTATGCTTTCGTTCTGGTGATTGAATTCTGAAATTTGTTTCTGAGTATTAATCAATCCTTTTGCATTGACAGGATCAGACCAATATGCATCTGTATCCTGATTGGGGAGCTATGCAGGTTCTTTACTTTATGCAAACATTTGATTTTTTTTGTTATATTCATTATTATGAATTATCAGAAAGAGTTTTTACCTGTAATGTTTTGTATGTGGATTGTGATCATAAGACATTTTATAACATCTATAGGCATACTATGGTCCTCGTGTAGCTCTTCCACCATATTACAACTCTGCTGTGGCATCTGGGCATGCCCCTCATCCTTATATGTGGGGTCCGCCACAGGTATCGCTTAAGGCTCTTTGAGATAATTTTTGTAAGATGTGTCATCTGTTTTCATGTTTATGAGCAGTCGAATAATGATTATGTGAATTTTTGTGCTTGCTATCACTTGCAGCCAATGATGCCGCCATATGGAGCGCCTTATGGTGCAGTATATTCACATGGGGGAGTTTATGCACATCCTGCAGTTCCAATGGTAAGTCTCCACCTTTCTGTATGCTAATTGTGTTCTTGTTTGTACAGCTACTGATTCAATTTCATTTACTAACGTGTTTGTCAATCATGTCTCTAAAATCTAGGGATCGCATCCTCATGGAGCTGGGGTACCACCGCCGTCTCCTGCTGTAAGTGGGGCCCCATTAATTCAGTTTCATTTGCAGTTCTTTGGAAACACTGGTTTTTTTGCTACTCTATCGTTGAAGATGTTAAAAGTAAAAATCCATCAGTATGGTTGTCGCTGAAGAAGAAATTAACCTTTGCTGTTTTGTCATTTCACACACTATGGAATTTTGCAGGCCGCCACAACCCCGAATAATGAAACTCCTGCTAAATCTTCTGCAAACTCTGAGACAGGTTTAGCGAAGAAGTTGAAAGGGTTTGATGGGCTTGCAATGTCAATAGGCAATGGTAATGGCAATGCTGAGAGCGGAGAACACAGGCTATCAGAAAGGTTAAAACCTTGTGTGCCTCATCTAGTTTTGTTTGTGCAACTTCAAGTCTGCTTTGAGACCAATGTGTTGTGAGGGATCACGTTGCTGTGTCCTTTCCGATTGCATATCTGAGATATTATAGTTCATTGGTTAGGCTAAATTTAATTTGTTTGACTATGTGAACAGTGCGGAGACTGAAGGTTCCAGTGAAGGAAGTGATGGGAATACGGCTTCGGTGAGGCTCTGAGTCATCTGACAGTTGTTTACATTAGCATCTTGTGTTTGGAATGCAATTTGGTTTTGAACAAGTCACTAATTCTGTGTTCTCATATTTTTCTGGTTACCTCAGGGGAGGAAAAGGAGCCGGGATACACCATCATCAAATGGTATGGCTTCATTTGGTGACAGTAAATCTTGTTTAAAAAACGTTACATATGGTACCGGTATGATTTAAATTAAATTGCTCAAAAGCAGTTTCGTGATACATTTTGACGAGTGAAAAATAAACATATTTACCATTTTGGGGCTTCATGCGTGCTTGCTAGTTGATATGGAAATTATTCGAGTTACTTTTGTAGAAAAAGGAGGAGAAACAATAGAACCTTGTGTCATTTTTCTTGTATGATAATTTCGTTTTTTCTTGGATAAAATCATAAATATTCATAAGCAGAGATGTTAAAAACTGAGCCAAAGGCTAATTCGCTTCCTTCTTGAGAGGTTGATTCGTCCTTTGAGAAATTGATGGTAGCATATTTGACTTATTGCTTCTCCAGGCACATTTTTGGAACTGAGGAATTCTTCTGATGCAGGTGTTGCCAAGGTGAGTCCCCCAAATGCACTTCCTCAACCTTGTGCTGTACTACCTCCTAATGAAGCCTGGCTGCAGGTATTTTTATACTCATGTTTTTATTCTTTTCAAGCTGTTTCTTTTATTTGTTCTCTCACTAGAGAGTAGAGATCTTGTATTCTTCATTTCTTTTCTGTATGTTTTTTTTCACTTACGCCTAATATGATATTTAATTTACCTTGAGGATTTTCTTATTCGATCATATATGAATGTGTGCACAGAACGAACGAGAACTGAAAAGGGAGAGGAGGAAACAGTCTAATAGAGAGTCAGCTCGAAGGTCGAGATTGAGGAAGCAGGTAATGCAGTCTTTGTAACTGTTCTTTCTGAATGCTAAGACATCGTACCTTCTCCATTTGGTGGAACATTGCGAAACTTATATTTTTCATTCTTTCCATGCAGGCTGAGACTGAGGAACTTGCACAGAAAGTAGAAACATTGACAGCTGAGAATGTGGCACTAAAATCTGAAATAAGTCGATTGACAGAGCAATCAGAGACTCTAAGGAATGAAAATACTGCATTGATGGTATCCCCTAGAATCCTTTCGTCACTCTTTCATTCTCAAAACGATGTTAATATTTCCAGCCTATCTTTCCCTAAATTCATGATTTCTAGTGCTGAACATGCTCTTTGGACACAGAAACTCAAAAACTCACAGTTGGGAAATGCCGGAGATGCTAGTTTGAATAAAGCAGACGGGCAGAGGGCGCCAAGCACAGAAAACTTGCTAGCAAGAGTGAATAATTCTACTTTGACTGATAGAAGTAAGGAAGAAGAGGGCGAGACGTGCGAGAGGAACTCTAACTCCGGCACAAAGCTGCATCAACTTCTAGACACAAGTCCAAGGACCGACGCAGTGGCTGCCGGTTGATAATGAGACTAGCAAGGGTCAGCCAAGCTCACTAATTCTCTTAAAATTTAAAGCAACTAAGTTAGTTTTGGGAATAGTTAAGAGGCAAAATCACAGACCGCCTTAAAGTTGCAGTAGTAAGTAAGGTATCTCAAAAGCAGAACTGATGTATTTTATGAAAATTCAGTGATGCTGAATGGGATGGCCATCAGAGAATGTAGATTGAAGGAAAGTGAGGAGGTTGTAAGTTTAGGGGAAGTTATTGATACATAATATGTAGTGTGCTTGACTATTGATGTGAAGACTTTGGCCGATGTATGGAGTGAATGGTGTTGGCATTATAAGCTCCTTTTGTCTTTTGCTTTCCTTTCTCTTCATCTCAGCCTTTGCAAGTTTAGTTTGTGGCGTTTTCAGGAAACAGTTGCGACTGCTTTAAATAGTAATAATCGCTGACCATTTCGTTAATTACTGCTATTTACAGCAATGTTATAAAAATCGAGTTGAACCGACCGGTCGGATCGGTGAACTGATCACTGGCGCGGTTTTAGTTCCTTATTCAAACCGGTCTGCAAGAGAATCGGTATTAAACCGGTGAAAATTGGCAAACCAGTCGGTTACCCGTCAACCGGACCGGTTTTAACAATTGAAAAAATTAAATAAATTAAAGTTAAATAAATTAAAATTAAATAATTATATATATATATATATATATATTTATATTATTTTTAAATTACCGGTTCAATCAGTAAATCACCGATTCTACTAATGAACCAACCATCTAATCCCATTTTCATTTCGATCACTGGTTCGGTTCTAATAACACTGATCTACAGTATACACTTCCAGAATTTAAATTTCTTCCATTGCATAATTTAGCTTTTAAGTAGGAATGACAATCTGCATTTTATCCAACAGATATCAATCTGATCTGTACTCAATCAATACAGATATTATCCGCTTTGACTAAGTATGAGTATGAATATTACCCATATTTTAGTGTGTTGGTATGGTTAGGTTATGTATGTAGTTGGTATGGTTAGGTTATGTATGTAGTCTTATCCTAGTCATACTCGTACGCGTGTACTCATTGGATATTATTCATACTCGCACTCATTTCTCATATCCATACCTATATCTCAATTTATATCTACAACATCTCTTTCCTTTCGTTACTCTTACCGTTTGCACACCTCACCTATTTATATCATATTCACTCATTACTTTTACAGACTATCTCACTCACCTCTTTCTCTCTATATTCTCTTCTTTTACAACTCAAGTCATTTTTTTGTTTCTTTTTCTATTTTAATTTTATTGAATTGCAATATTTGTGCTAGTAGTAAAACAAAATCTTTATTGAATAAAAGTTTATTATGTAATTTTTATTTATTAAGTTTATTCTAAATTAGTAGTATGTTATTTTTTTAGTTAATTAATTGCTTTTACACAACAGATAAATGGATATCTAATAGGTAAGTTATGAGTAACAATTTTGTCTACCTGCACAGGTATAAATAGAGTACGAATATAAAATATAAATTATGAGTATAAATATAAATAGTAGTATACTGGTATATCCTATCTATATCTTACACATTGTCATTTCTACTTTTAAGGATAATTAGAAAATATTTAACTCCTTAAACTCTTTCAGTTACAAGCGCTACAATTAGATTTTTCCTATCTTTTTCTTCTTACTTATTACTTTTCATCTGGTTTAATATAAATTTTAGATTTTATTTATGAGTATTTTTTAAATGTGACCAACTGTAGCTGATCCATATCTCTTTATTTAATTCAAATAAAGAGCTACGTACTGATAAACGTTCTATTATACATATTTTACGCAATAAATATTTTATGTTTGACTTACATTTCGAACGTTTATCATTAAAAATAATTTATTATCCCGTATTTCATCATTTGCAGGTTAATGATCACGTTCAACTTATGGATGAATTTGGGACAAAATGGAGTTAAAGCAGACCGTTTTAGACAGACCATTTTAGACACAGTTTCGCATGGTACACGGACGGAGAGGAGCTACATGGATGAAAGTGAAATTCTAAACTAACAGCTTGATGATCGTGTACAATTTTCGAACGCTACACGGACAACAAAGGGCTACATGGACACAAGCATAACAGTACATGGACAACAACCATGTTCATGTACTCATCCAGCATACTACACGATCATTCCTGTAAGTACACAGACACAGATCAAATAGTACACGAACAATGCAATGTCCGTGTAGTTGCACATGATTTCAAAATTCAGGGTTATTTTTGTCACGTCAAGCAAAACTAGGAGAGTTTTTACTCAATAATATCTATAGATAACAACGTACACATAATTCATGTTAGAAGAGAATAGAACCCTAAGGTTCAAAGGAGTGGAGAACACAATTGAGAATGAAGAACAATGAGAATTTCAAGGCAAACGAGTCAATTACAGTGGGATCTCCATGAGTTTCTCTACCATTGGTAGATTACTCTTTATCTTTTATGTCGTCGTTTTCTTTTCAATTATGACCTAAATTTTTTTAGATACTTAGGTTGAGATAAACCACTAACTTGTTAAATTTGAGATTGGAATTTGTTGTTAATGATTGGTTGTTGATTGATTAAGATTCGACTATGATTTATTTTTGACATTGTTGATTGGTTAACCACACGCTTGTGATTGACTGTTGATTTGTATAGGGTAATCAAAAGATCAAACATAAGCTACATCATTCATAATTTAAAGGAGTTGCATACAAATCTAACGATAGATCGACATAAATTTTTCGAATTAAAGTCAAACTTAGCAGTGTAATTCACATAGTGTTAATGCAATATTAATTGGTTTAACTTATAAAAAGATTTCTGGTTGAATTGACTAATATTAGATGTTAATTATTTCGAGACATGAATTAATACAATTCAGGAATTATTATGGTCCAGCCACAACAACATCAATAATACAAATATCAATCGATAGTTAAACAGTATTGGAGATTCTAGATCTCAATGTTGCCATTAACAAATAGTTTATTCTTTAAGCTTTAGTTTTCTATTATAGTAATCAGTAATTTTAGATTTAATTTTATTTAATCTCATTTCAATTTGTAGTCTAAATAATAATAGTTAAGTGAGTAGTTAATACTTAGTCTTTGTGTGAGTGATACCTAAGACTTTTAAAGTCGATTATTGAAGTGATAGGTATATTTACCTATTTTTTAGTTGGATTTTCAAAATTTTATGTGTTTGAGATTTGTAATTAGATAAAATTATTACTGAATTCGACAATTGTAGTTGAATTATTGTAACTTTCACATAACTTGTAGTTTTATGTGGAACTTAAATAATATATTTCTATTAATTAAAACACCTACTATCATAGCCTTGCCTAAATACAAATTATCCATTAATAGAACTAATGATTTGAAAAATTGATCTCTTGCACGAGTCAATAACTTGTACCCCACCCAACCCTATAACTTATACACACTCCGTCTCATTTTAATTGTTACAAAAGTATATTTTAATTATCTTAAAATAAATGTTATAAACAAAATTTTTACAAAAATCTATATATCTATATATAAAAGTTAGAAATTTTTAACAAAAAAGTGACATTTGTCATGCTAATTTATTGACATGTGTCATTTTCCCACTTAAAAACATCATCAATGTATTATTGTTGTCATATATCATTTTATGACTTAAAAGCTTCGGTACATTAACTGCACTTTACGTTTCAAAAACAATTTATTGACATCATATTTTTTTTATGA
>CANYCX015266496.1:0-15139 GCA_948193385.1 Breynia disticha f. nivosa | reverse complement strand
ACAAAAACCCAAAATTTCCTAAAACTCAAATTCCTCAAATCTCCCAAAATTTTGTGTTTTAAGGTTAAAGGTTTATAGAATCATAATCTTCATCGAAAACCCATAAAACCCTATCAATTTCCACCAATTTACACCACATTTCAGCAACGAATAGAAGAGATTTACCTTAACTCGTCACTTTGAGCCCTAGCAAGAAAATGGATCAATTCGGGGTTGAAACGATCGTAAATCCGCTGTAAACTTCAAGTTTTCAAGTAGGTTTAATGTTTGGAAACACCCTAGGACCGTGCTTGGTGATTTGGGACGAGTTTAGATGTGTTTAGAGGAGTTTTCGGGTGAGAAATGAAGAAAAACACGTGTTTTCGGCCATTTTACAGAAGTACGGCACGACCTCGTGCCAAGGTCGTGCTGCCACACGATGTCAGGCACGAGTCGTGCCTGGCTCATGCTTCTTTGATGAGCACGCCCTGGGCACGACCTCGTGCTCAGCCCGTGCTCCTCAGTTTTCTGCAGAATTTTTCGGCAGACGCGACGGTTTTCGACTCCTTTCGTTTCCTAACATGCATATACTTACATATACATGTTCTCTAACTTAAATACTATCTTTTTAACGCAATTAACATCCAATAACATGAATTTTAACATCATTCAACATACAACATACATCGTTTTACAACTAATCACTTAAATTTTTCGTAATTGAACTTCCTTTCATTGTATCATTATTTCATTTTAGGATAGACGGATTTTGCGGGGCGTTACATTAAAACAAACAGTTATTATGAGAGTATTTTAAAAAAATTGTAAAAACAAAAAAGGTGTGGGTGGGGATGAAATGCATTAAATACAATCCATTCACTGTAAATTACCGCTCTCTTTAAAGAACGGGCCGCAGTCTTTTATTTTTATTTTTTTTATTTTTTTGACAAATAAATTTATTTTTTATTTCAAAATATTAATTAAATATATAATTATTAATATAAATATATTGATTAATTTTAATATAGTGTATAAATATTATTAAAATAAATATTTGTATAATTATTTTTAGTTTAGTTTAAATAATATAATAATTATATTAATAAACTATTAATCTTGTTTAAAGAGGAGAGAAATAATTAAAATATTGATTAATTGATTATTAAATTAAATTAAATTATTAATTAAATATGAATATTTTTAAAATATTTTTTAGTATTGAAAATAGAGTAAAATTAATTTAAATAAAATAAAATAAACACAATAATTATTATATTTTTTTTAGTAAAATAATTATATTTTTAAGTAGTTAGTTGAAGATGACTTAAAACTATCTCCAACTCACACTAATTAAATATAGGTCAGGATAATTTGGAGTAAATAAAAGGGTCCGTGGACCCCTCTATTTACATCAAACTTTTGCAACCCTTGGAGTGTGACAAAGGGCAACAACAAATAATTTTTTTTAATTTTATTTTTCTTATATTTTTTCTATGAAATATAATTTTAATTTTTTTAATTTTAAAATGATAATTATATATATAATTATTAATATAAATTTATTGTTTATTTTAAATTATTATAATATTTATCTTTAATAATGTTTGCTCTCAATTTTAATGTAATATTTATTTTTAATTATTTTAATATTTATTATGAAACCTAATGTAAATTTTATTTCAATATTAATATATTATTTATTTTTAAAATAATTTTATATAAATTAAATATTTAATTGATATTTAAATTAATTTTTCATATAAAATAATTAAATTAATTAATTTGATTGTTAAATTATATAAAAAAAATTAAAAATGAATATGTTTAGAATATTTTTTAATGTTGAAATGAAATAAAACTGATCAGAGAAAAATATAGTAAATAATATTTATAGGGTAAAAAGCTATGCGGTCCCTGAGTAATATCCCTAATAATTTCCCGGTCCTCGAGTAATTAATATTCACTTTACCGGTCCCCGAGTAATTGAAAAACGACTCTGTTACATTAAGCTAACGGAAAGGTTAAAATGTCATTCTTGCCCCTGCCACGTGTGTATTAACGAGGGACCGGTAAAAATAAGCAAAAAGATTATAGGGACCGGTAAATTATTTACTTCTTAATCTGTTAGCTTAATTTAACAGAAAGATTAACGACAATTGTTTTTCAATTACTCGGGGACCGGTAAAGTGAATATTAATTAATCGAGGACCAAAAAATTATTAGGGGTATTACTAAGGGACCGCATAACTTTTTACCCTTATTTATATTTTGGATTAAATTACTGCATTTTTAAATATATGATTAGAAATAGCCTAATAACATCTTTAATCTTCAAATAAGTAAATTCAAAATATTTTTTTCCTCTTACACTTAAATAATACAATTTTAACTTTTTACCAATATTTTTAATAAATAATTTAAATTCGATTTAAAAAAACAACGGCTAAATTTAATCTTAAAGCAAAAAATTTAAAAAACAAAATTAGATAATTGAAATCTGTCCATCAATGAGAACGCGCAACCGCATCCCATCCCGCGTCTCGCAAGAAGGGACGTCGCTGAAGTTGATTTTGCCGTCCCTGTTTTTGACCGTAGAAACATTAAAAACATTGCAAAAACTCACGGGATTAAAAATATTTTTAAGGACGATCGAAAATAAATAAATTAAAAATAATATAAAAAAGAGTAGAATTAAAAAAATACGCTTTAAAAGAGAAATAAATAAATGAACAAACATGATAAAAAGGCGACCGACTCTTCTGTTCCCTATTAATTCAGTCATTGATTGCAAACATGACGTTCTACGTAAGCTCGTACTCCTATATAGGCACCTTACGTGGTGGCGAAATAATCACACACTTTTCTTACTTTCTCTTCCAAGTTTACAGCATGGCCACCAAAATTCATCCTAGTCTCTTCTTCAAAGCTCAACCAGATACTTCATTTCCATCGATGAAACCTCATTTTAATGTTGCGAAAGCTAAACCTGGGAATTCTTGTGTAAAAAGTAGCCTTGTTGTTGATCATCGAGTAAGTACCAGAGCTCCTAGAGACGACGTGCTCAAGTCCTCCAGTAACCTAGTGGTGATTAGTCCCCGGCCATTTGATGAAACTATTCCTGGAAAATTTGGAATCTTTGGAGGCAAGTTCGTGCCAGAGACTCTCATGGCTAGTCTCAAAAAGCTTGAAGCTGAATTTCTGTTTGTTTTGCAGGATGCTGCATTTCAGGTTTGTAATATTGTTAAAGCAATACAATAGCTTAAAAGTGATTAATACATAAACACAAATCTTAATAGATAATATTCAATCATCGAAGTTAATTACAATCCTTAAGAGTATTAGTGAGTAGTTTTATTGAATTAATATGAAAATTTGACCTTGAAAATGATAAATTAAAAATAAAATATTAAATTTATACATAATAATTAAAAAGATGCATGATAGTTGAGTAATTATTTCTATTTTGGGTGACAGAAAAATTTTATTGATTTTCGGTTTCTTCACGTGCATATTCAAAACTTACAATAATAAAAAAAATATAATTACAAAAAAATAATAAAAACATATTTAAAAGAATAATATTTTGATATTTAAATAAATAGAACAATAATTATAATAATAAAATGGATAAAATATTTACAAATTAATATAATAAAAAAATAATGATAATAACGGCATGTCATGCAGGAGGAACTAGCAACAGCCTTGAGAGACTATGTGGGAAGAGAGACACCTCTTTATTATGCTGAGAGGCTCTCAAATTATTACAAGAACGAAAACGGAGAAGGTCCAGAGATATACTTGAAGAGAGAAGATCTAAACCACTGTGGAGCTCACAAGATGAACAATGCCATAGCACAAGCCATGATTGCCAAACGCCTCGGACTAAAAAGAGTTGTGGCGGCCACCGGCGCCGGACAACATGGTGTTGCCACTGCTGCTGCATGTGCTAAACTGTCTTTGGACTGTACCATCATCATGGGGACTGTTGATATGGAAAAACAATCCTCGAACGTTGTCCTAATGAAACTACTTGGAGCTGAGGTGAAAGAAGTGAAGGGAAATTTCAAAGAAGCAAGCTCAGAAGCAGTAAGGGAATGGGTAGGAGATTTGGAGAATAGATACTTCTTGGCAGGGACAGCAGTGGGGCCACATCCATGTCCAAGTATGGTGACTGAGTTTCAATCAGTAATAGGGAAAGAAACAAGAAAACAGGCTATGGAGAAATGGGGAGGGAAGCCAGATGTGTTGATTGCTTGTGTGGGAAGTGGATCTAATGCATTAGGAATGTTCCATGAGTTCATTGGAGATAAAGAAGTGAGGCTAATTGGAGTTGAAGCAGCAGGATTTGGATTAGATAGTGGGAAACATGCAGCAACTTTTGCGAAGGGAGATGTGGGAGTTTATCATGGAGCTATGAGCTATTTGTTACAGGATGAAGAAGGTCAAATTATTGATCCTCACTCCATTGGTGTGGGGTAAGTTATCTATATTAACCTTACCAACCAACTAACTGCTGCTATTTTCTCTTGTTCTTAACCTTACAAGAACCAATTATTGTTGATGTGTTGCAGGTTAGAATATCCAGGAGTGAGTCCACAGCTAAGTTTTCTTAAAGACACAAGAAGAGCAGAGTTCTACTCTGCAACAGATAAAGAAGCAGTAGATGGTGAGTCACACACAAATTTCACAAACAAAGTTGTTGAATCTACTAAGGAAGTAAAATAGATATCTGATTTTGTTTGTTTTTGCAGCATACAAGCTGTTATGCAGATTGGAAGGTATAATTCCAGCTCTGGAATCATCTCATGCACTGGCATATTTGGAAAAGCTTAGTCCAACATTACCAAATGGAACTAAAGTGGTAGTGAATTGCAGTGGTCGTGGAGATAAGGATGCTGATATCGTCTTTAACTACATGCAATAATGAGCACGTAATACCAACGGATTGTACATAATATTTAGTACTGTGATAAAAAATCAATAAAACAAATCTGCCCAGATTTTCAAGGATTTGTTCAATTTAGGGATGCAGCTTGTCCAAATCGTTATATCTTGATAGCGAGTTCAAAGGAGTTCCCATGTCAACACATCAAGTAGCGTCGTAATTGTGTCAAGATGTTTTCTTTCGAACATCATTATTTGCGACATAAACAATTTTAAATGATGAATTCTTGTAATTTGTATAATGTCATAAACATGTACTCATTTGACAACTCAACCATTTGCAGAATAGTATTTTCAACATAATCAATGCTTGAAAAAACAAGGGGAGTTTCACCGTGAGCCCCTTACAAAAGGGACTCAATTAGACAACGAAGTACAACCGTTAAATTTGATAAAAATAAATCTGGACATTTTATTTGTTCTGTAAAAACAGTTTTAATTTTACATAATCTGTGCAGTTTCAGTAAAACGAAGAAGGGGCCTTAATGAATCCTCTCCCTCAAAGTCCTCATATTCAAAGAAGAACTTTCAATTTGGACAGAGTAAAGCAGTAGCCAATGAGTTGTGACAATTAAATATAAGAAGAAAATGAGATTTTATTTCAAAAACTAGGAACAGGAACATACATAAAGAACATGATGGGTCTCAAGGAAACTGCAGATGTTATAGCTAAATTAAGCTTTTGCGAGCACTGTTACATCAACTGGATTAACAAAAATTATCTGTAGAAACTTCATCAGAAACTTCTCTGTGCTCCTGCCACAATGTTGAAAACAAGCAGCAAAATAGATATGGCAGTACCTGTGATAACTTTGTTCTTCTTCAGTCAACATGTAATACGTCCTAAATAGACAGTACTCTTAAACGGTGAACAGAATGAGAAACAAGAAGAAGATGGAGATGAATCTAACCTTATCCTGCAAGATAAATATTCATGGTACAACTCCAACTGTACATGTACATGATTTTCGCATGAAGCACAGGCATTGAAAGCTCCAAAACGACAGTAAAAATATGTGAAGAGCATACCACTATCGAGGAAAAACTCATATTAAGATACAAGACGTCTTGCAGCTGATCTACTTATGTTAGCTCCACTTTTGTCTTTTCTGACTACCATCTTCGGACTTACCCTGTCGATAACAGAAAAATTTGATCAAAGGAGGATGAAGAATGACTGAGAGCTTATAATACTTCTTACTCTCTCAAAAGAGCTTATAAAAAATTTCACTTCCTATTGTTCTTATACTGAAAAAACTGAAAATATTAATTTTGTAACAGAAGTTATTTGGCCACACAGTGAAGATCATTTTGCCCCGCAAAGCAAACGATATGACCAAATAAACAACAAACTTAAAATGAAAGGCACAAAATGAGAGAGAAAGATAAAGCACAAAGAATAGATGCATACCCCTTCATCGTGTCCAAAACCTTCAGGGGGGGCTACACTAGACTCGGATCTGCATTTAGCATGTACAATAGGACCTAACAGTAACCTATCCATCCCTGCAGTAAACCCACCAGGTGCATTCATGTAAACAGCGCCTCTATACATCCATTCCTCAGTTTCATCACTGTAGAAATCCTCAAAAGGCTCTCCACACAATGCACATGTATTTTGTTCTTCATCAGCAGGAACAGCCATTTCCTCATCAACCTTCTTCTCCACAGTGGTCTCAGCAGGCAAAAACCCAGGAACAGATTCAGTTCCCAATGCCTCGGCACCACTAAGCCACATACTTGAACTTACAAACCACTTGCGAGATGGTTTCTGCTTACGACTCTTAGACATTCGATTCTTTGTCACATGCCAATCCATATGACTTCTGTGATCTTCCTGACACTTAAATCGAAGGCCACACGTTGTACACTGTCTAGGGAGATCACCATATAAGGCATTTATTGCAGATTCATGTCGTACTTTTAGAAGGTCAGCATTAAACTCAAGCCCCACTGAATCCTACAAAGGTAATATTGTACGTATATTAATGGAAAATGATCAAAAAAATAACAAAAATATGTTATTCAAGAAAGTACCTGTGAAGATGCCTGTGATGACAATGAGATCAAACCTTGAGCCATTAGGGAATTAATTAAGCCTGAAAACTCACCGCCTCGTGGTTGGTTAGAGGTAAGTGGACCAGCAGTGTGAGGCAATGTTATCATTTGAGGAGGGGGAGGACCTGGAGGCAGTGGAGGACGCATTCCCATTTGTGAATTCAAAGTGTTAGGAAAAGGCAAGATAGGCGATGGATTTGGGGGTAGTAAGTTTGTGCCTTTTGCGATATACCCTTGATTCATGCTTGGGGGTAAAAGCTGTGGCATTGGTGGAAATTTTTCTGGACCCTCATGAGCTGGAAGACACTGTGGCGGAAATGCGTGCTTTTGCTGATCCAATGAACCATGCTGGTTAGGTAAAGGTAGTTTGTTCTCAAGGCTATTAAATTGTTCAGGCACAAACGATGACTTCAGCAAACCATGATTTTGCAGTGGAAAACTCGGTCGCACCAGAGGTGGGTTAGATTTATGTACATTTATTGAAGGCCACACACCGGTTGATGATGGCACAACACTGGACCGAGCACCAAATGCATTAGAGTCCATGCTTGAAACCATTCTTGGTGCAATGCTTGGAGGCCCATAGGGCTGCCCATCAGAATCTGGAATTTGGGAATTTGGTAAAATGGCTGACTGAGGTAAACGATGTGATGAACTCCGAAATTCATGAGAAAGGTGGGAACTGAGAATCTGATTTCTTTCACTCCGTAGTCCAGTAACCTTACCAACCAATCCACGTCCAGACTGCAGAAACACAATCAACAATAATTATAACCACCATACTGTAGAATAGAGGCTGAGGTAATCAAAATCAATAGAAGTATAAATGAATAAGTTTAGAAAACATACACCCAGGGCTGCATCATCACTGGCGATTGTAGAATTATCAACAAAAGGAGCCTGCGCGGACCACTTGTGCATCCCATAAGCATGCCCTCCTCCATCACTTCTCAAAGAAGCAGCTGATGACAAAAAATCATTAGTCCTACCACGATCTGCTAATGTCGGACTCATATCTTCCCAATCAAATTCTTCTTCTTCTGTGTTCTGCCATGACCTTGAGGCACCCTTACTGCCTGCAACATTCACATCTAAGTGATCAATGTGCAGAGGTCTACTAGAAATTCTTTCACCTCTGTCCTCTCCATAAGCATCTATTAAAGCTCTTGGACTTTGATGCCCATGTCCATTGCCAAGGTTGTATGGAACTAAGGGTTCAATTCTGCTGTTTTTATTATCAAAATACCCCTTTTTTCTCCACTCATTCACGTCCTCAGCTCCTCCGCTGGGTCTGCCAAGCCCATAATCAAATGCACGATAAGAGGGTGATGCCCCTTCAATATACCTTCTGGGAGAATTCCCAATAGCTAAACCTTCAGTGTCTGAAGATAAAGGTCTCTCAGCTCCAAATGTTGAAGGTGACAAGGGTCTTGTGAGCCTGGAAGTCAGAGATGGATGCATCCTTTTAGCCATACGGCTCATGCCTCCTGTTGCATGAGACTTCTGGTTTCCGGTCTGAGAGGATATGATCTCAGCTCGCTCAGAATCAAAATCATCATATCCAATGGAAGGTTTTTGACCATACATTTTCAAGATCGTAGAAACTCCCTTCTCATGTTGAACATTCTGCAATATTTCAATCATTAGCATAATTTTTCTTACTTGTGGACAAACTTAGTCTAACCAAAACTTCTTGATTCACTGAATAGTATACAAATAAATAAGCATATTCCTACAAATCCCAGCCACGTATAAACATAAAATTCCAAAAAAATAAAAGTAATCATGTTGCAATTGATCTTGTAAAAAAAGAAATAATATTCATAAAAAATCTTACGCTATCTTCATTTGGATGTTCCATATGACGGACATATTTTGGATTAACATGTATTCCATGAGTTGGCCTAGGTGGCTCAGATGCCCTTACAGAAGACAAGTTAGAAGACCGATTATTAACTTGAGAAGAAAACTGCAGCTGAGTCTCAATCTTGCGAAGTACAGGTGGTGGAAACACTGTGGACCATGTGCCGAAAAGATGACGCATGGAAGGATGAAGGTTAGGGTGAACTTGTCTGTATGCCTCACAGAAAACCTAAAAAAAGTTAAATAAATCACAAGCTTAATTGAATTCAAAAACATGCAATTCTACAGCAAAAAAAAAACATTGAACATAAGAATCTAAAGATAAACTAGCCTAATCCACTCACCTCAGGCAAACGGGTAGAGAAGTGCCTAACATATTCACCAGAAATATTCTTAACAATGCTATCCAACAGATATAACAAAGGCAGTTTTTGCTCAACCGGTACCTGAAATATTAATATTAAAGCAATGTAACCTCGCACCAAGCAGAAACTATATGCATCTCCATATTTTCTTAACAATACAAAGATTGACATTCGCTAATCAATTTAGTATTTGACATTCGCTAATCAATTTAGTATTTCGTTTATGCCCAACAAAAAAGCAGCAAAATGTAGAATCATAATTGCAAAAAACGACAATTTTCAATTCTAGCATTTTCCCAGTAGCTGCAAAATTCACACTTGGTATTAGCATAACAATAGCGAAAACATATCGATTAAACCAGCTGCGAAACAAACTGAATTGCACAACATTATAAACTTCAAATTATCAAACAAACACCTCACATTAAATAAAAACTCCTTAGTTCAACGAATAACCCAACAATACCTACACTATTACACAACATTACAATGTTCGAAAATGTAATTACAAGAACACCAGGAAGCTACAAACTTGTTCACCACTACGCAAAACCCACTAACCTCAGCAATCCTGGTGCAAATAGCATCTGCAACACCTTCACCGTGCTCGCGAAGCTCACCAGCAATAATAGTCAGATCAGTAATAATTGGCTTTGAATTGAACGTCAGTTCACTCAAAACTTCCTCATAAACCCTCACCACTTCCTCCGTAACAAGTGACACGTCATCATCATTGGAAACCTTAAGTTCATCTTCGCGTCGTTTCAATAAAGCCCTAAATCTTTTATCCAGAATTGATTGGGGCTGTTGTTGTGGGCGCAATGGGGTTGCTTTGTTGGGGTTTTGAGGAATCTTTTCGAATTCTGTTTCCATTAGGATATGGGAAATCAGAGTTTCGGAGAATCATATGAAAATACGGGGGTTTGGTAATAAGAAGGGTTTTGGGTTTGAAACATTGGATTTGGGAGTGTAAGAACTAGAGCGATGAGTTCTTTTTTTTTTTTTGAATTGTTTGTCTGTTTGATTGGGATTTTCGTTGCCGTTAATTGACGGTT
This sequence comes from Breynia disticha f. nivosa, assembly GCA_948193385.1. Taxonomy (NCBI): domain Eukaryota; kingdom Viridiplantae; phylum Streptophyta; class Magnoliopsida; order Malpighiales; family Phyllanthaceae; genus Breynia; species Breynia disticha. The sequence goes on along the minus strand of CANYCX015266496.1, from coordinate 4,872 downwards.
GCGTTTGGGGACAGTCTGTGGGCCTTGAGGTTGTGATGGACGGCTGAGATTTAACTATTCATCTATTCTTTCTAAGGTCGAGGAGTGATCGCTTTAGCCGGATTAATACTAATTTTTAAACTAAATCGATTATTGTGACTTGTGAATTGAAAAAATAGCAAATTAAATTAAATTAAACATTTCTTATATATTAAATTAAATTGGACCAGTTTAACAATTTAAATTGATTGACTTGATAGATTTAAAAAGATAAAAAAATTTAATTTATTCTTCTCAATCCATGAGATTTGTTTTTTTTATTTAGAAAAAATGGAAAAAATAGTTTGATTTGGAGTGATCGGTTAGATTTTTTTCCACTCTAATGGTTACGAAATTAATTTTTTGTTTAAGGAAGACCGTTGAACGACATGCCTCCAACTTCACCCAAAATACCGGTCATCAACGATTCAACTTTATACCCAACTTGTTTAGAATTCTTTTTAAATAATAAAAATAATCAAATTAAAAATAATACTAAAAATAAATATGACAAGAAGATGTTAAAAATATAAAATAAATATATAAAATTATAAAAATAAGAACAACCGACCCTTCGCTCCGTTCCACATGCAACACCAAAATTGCAATCAACCCTTTCTCCTTTGTACCAGGAAGTAGGAAGATTCAGAACACTTGCAACTTGAAAACCTTCACGTTTTTGTTCCCAAAGGTGTGAATATTATTGCCTTGTATGGTAGGGTTCATCAACCAAGTGCTTGTATTATTGTGTGTAAGGGTGAGCATTCGGTCGGTTCGGTTTGAACTGAACCGAAATGTCAATAAATCGAACAAACCGAACCGAATTGTAGTTCGGTTTTTAACCAAACCGAAGTGGTCGGTTCGTTCGGTTTGTTCGGTTTAACCGAAATAATTTCCTTCCATTTATTTTTTCAATTTTTTTATTTATTTTAAAGTATTTAGTTATCCTTTTTTTATTTAATTACAATTTATCTATTTTATTTCAAGTATAGATTAATATTGAACTAAAATTTAAATAAAAATTCTGATTAATAATTCAAACAAATAAATTAGCATATTTAAAATATATATAATTTTTAATTTTTTTTTAAAAAATCGGTTTATTCGGTTTGTTCGGTTAATTCGGTTTTCAAAAATGAAAACCAAAATCGAACCGAACAAACCAAACAAATTGACTAATAAAACCGAATAAACCAAATAAACCGAATAAACCGAACCGAAAAAACCAAATTCAATTCGGTTCGGTTCGATTATGCTCACCCCTAATTGTATGGTTCCAACTTCCAAGAGATCAATGTATGGGCAAGAAAGTCACCAAGTGGGGCAAGTTTGAAGAGACAAGTGAGTGACTATTTTTCTTGAGGACAAGAATTCTCAAACCTACGAACTCTATCAGTTCTATCAATGCCGTGTCTTTCATGATTACTTGTGCCGTTACAATTCACAATGTGCCTGCCTATATAATCCTCTCTTGCCCAAAACATTACTCCATAACACTTTCAGATTCCACTTCTCTCTTCCAACCTTTCTTCTCTAAACAAATAACTCAACTTTCTGAGCTAACCCTCCATCCATAACCAGCACTATTCTCAGAGATTTCCTATATTTTCACATTCACATTGTTCCAACAACATGGACACAATGATCTCCTCTTTCAACAAGACTTACTCTTCATTCACTTCCAATGATTTCATTTCACAAAGAAGATCACTTGTTAGACCACAATTTTCACCACTTTCCATTATCCGAAACTCTCACAGAACTCCCAAGTTCATCACTCATTCTCTCACTTTACAAAAGCCACTTCACGTTTCCTCCATTGAGAATTTTACATTGTCGAGAAAACTGCAGTTTGTATGCAATGCATATGAAGCTGACCGTTCTAGGCCCTTAGATATTAACATACAACTTTCTGATGAACAAGCTGCACAAAGATTCAAAATTGGAATATATTTTGCAACTTGGTGGGCTTTGAATGTTGTGTTCAATATATACAACAAGAAAGTCTTGAATGTATTTCCTTATCCTTGGCTTACTTCAACACTTTCTTTAGCTTGTGGCTCTCTTATGATGCTTGTTTCTTGGGCCACTAGAATTGCTGATGCTCCGAAAACCGACGTTGAGTTTTGGAATACTCTTTTCCCGGTAAGTGGTGTTTAAATTTCTTGTCTTTGAGTTTCTTTGTGAGACTTTAATGTAAAGATTGGATCTTTGAGCTGATTTTGTATGGAAGTTGTGAACTTTTAAGGTGGGATAGTATGAGCACGATTTGATATTGCATGATTATTATTATTTAGTGATTTATATATAAAAAGAGAAGTTATGAACTTTTGGTTGTTATGTTTGATTTATGTTGAGGTAATGTGTTTTGTTTAGGTTGCTGTTGCTCATACAATTGGACATGTTGCTGCAACTGTGAGTATGTCTAAAGTTCAGTTTCGTTCACTCATATCATTAAGAGTGGTGAGCCTGCTTTCAGTGTCTTGGTTTCAAGATTTTTTCTGGGCGAATCATTCCCATTGCAAGTTTATCTTTCACTTTTGCCAATTATTGGAGGTTGTGCTTTATCAGCTGCTACTGAGCTCAATTTTAATATGGCTGGTGAGTAATAGAATTGTTCTGTTTTCTGAATTGAGTGTTCTGCTTTATTTTGATGCAGTGTTTTAAATGATTTATTGGATTTTAATGTGAAGTTTGGAACTGTGCTGAAATGTGTTGCAGGGTTTGTGGGGGCTATGATATCAAATTTGGCATTTGTGTTCAGGAACATATTCTCAAAAAAGGGAATGAAAGGGAAATCTGTTAGTGGAATGAACTACTATGCTTGTTTGTCAATGTTGTCTCTGCTGATCTTAACACCCTTCGCGATTGCGGTCGAAGGTCCTCGGATGTGGGCTGCTGGATGGCAGAATGCTCTTGCTCAAGTTGGTCCCAATTTTGTTTGGTAAGTCTTCTCTTAAATGGAAATTATGCTTTCATGATTAACTATGAACAGAAACCATTGCACAGTTGTTTTAGTACTGCTAGTATGTGTCTGATCACGGAGATATAACAGATCTTTTTGGTCAGATTTCAGTACAGCAATGGACATTCACCGATAATTTTTCGCTAATTTGATCCAGGTGGTTAGCTGCACAGAGTATTTTCTATCACTTATACAATCAAGTTTCCTACATGTCATTAGATCAAATCTCACCCTTGACATTTAGCATTGGAAACACAATGAAGCGTATATCCGTCATAGTCTCATCCATCATAATCTTCCAAACGCCTGTCCAACCCGTCAATGCACTTGGAGCTGCAATTGCAATTCTAGGCACCTTCCTTTATTCACAGGTATATTCTTATCATTGAAAAGTTGAGTTGGACAATTTAGATTTGGTTTTAGATACAAGATAGATTTCCGCTTGGATTTCTTTCTGGGGACCAAAGTGCCATGCAGATTGCAGACACGGTAGACAAATTTGCCATTCTTTTGTTTGCATTGTCTTCTGCCACTTGCTTGCATAGTGACAAAAATATCTGCGGATAACTTTCAATTTATCTAGGACTGCCTAACAAATTCCAACTTCTTTATTGTATGTTCAGCTCATAGATCTCTTTGACATACATTTTAACTTTGTTAATGTGTTCTTGAGCAGGCAAAGCTGTAAGAAAGCCTCGATTTCTGCGGTTTTGATGTAAAAATATGTAGTGAAAACAGGAATTAAGCTTGCTATTGGATTCAGCATTGCTAGCAATGGCTTCTGAGGGGCAAAATGCCCTCTGATTCGACTCAGTGAATGATTGCTGAAGCCTTAGATTATGAGGGAGAGTCAGTTTTGCTTGAGTGGAATTTGTCCAAAGCTCAGAGATAACCTTCTTCCTAATATTGGTTTCTTGGCCTTGTTCTCCGTTTGTAGAATGGTTTAGTGTAGAGATCACTTTCTTTCTCGGCACAACTATAATGAATAAAACAAATTTCTTTATTCTCATTAAATTTTTACTTTTTAACGATTGACTATTCGGTAGGTGCTGTTCTATTATTGAACTGTACCAAAGTGAAACAAATTTCTTGCAACAATTTGATACCATTTGCAGACATGTAAGAGTATATTCTTTTTGGGTTTTAGATGCCAGACACAGCAGATTGGTTGAGTGGTTGTCGGTGCTAAAACAGTTCAGTGGTTTTGGAAGCTTAAATTTGAGAACAGGAAGGGAGCTCCACTAGGCATCAATTCAATATGAATGCATGTCTCCAGTCTCACTGTTCTCAAATCATTCATTTGGAGGTTATCTGGCGTGTGTATCGAGACAAAACAGATATGAAGTTATGTCATCTCCAACCACATACTCTAAAATACAGTATTCTTACTCAAAAATATATCCGTTACAGTGTTTACTCTATTTCACTCCAACTAGCTTTACTCTATTTCTATCACTAAAAGAATATTCCAAGCATATTCATATATAATATATTTTTTAATTGAATTTAACAATCAAGTAATTAATATAATTACTTTACGTATAAAGTACCATTTAAATATCAATAAAACATTAGTGCATAAAAATATTATTTTTAAAAAGATACATTAAAAAAATAAAACATTACATTAAAATTAAAATTTAAAAAAACATTGCAATAATTAAAAAACATAGACAAACGTTAACACAAATACAAACATTACGATAATTAAGGACGAATACAAATATTAATTAAAAACAAACATTCACTGGGCCGAGACTAATCCGGTTCGGGAAGGAGTTGAGGGTTAAGGTTCATTTCCCTTCCATTCGACGTTGCGGAGGATCGAACCGTGGTCCGGCCTACCAAGTTCAGCCCCATTACCACTGAACCAAGAGGTCGTTGGTTGA
>CANYCX015263573.1:0-10577 GCA_948193385.1 Breynia disticha f. nivosa | reverse complement strand
ATTTATTAAATATGATGTCTTAAGTAAAAATATGTAAAAAATAAAGAGGGAGAAAAATTAGGAGGCTTGTCCTAAATTAAGACAAGACATGTCTTAAATTAAGACAAGGATAATGTGGATAAGTTAAAAGATTAAATCTCTTAATTATCCACATTAATTATCCATGGAAAATTGGAATTTAAATTCAAGAGAATTTAAATTTGATTTTAAACGTAACATATCCTAAAGGGATGAGGATTAAGTGATTTAACCTAGCAAGACTCTTGCCTATAAATAGGGGTTAAAGGAGAGAGGAGAATTCATTCCTTTGAGACATAAAAGTTGACGTCTCATTCCTTCTCTCTCAAGGCCGTGACTCTCCACCTAAATACATAAAATTTTAGGGTTTTTCTCAGTAAGAGTGACGTGAGTTTAGGGTTTTGATTAAGAGATAATCAACGTGAAATCCAGCTCACTAGAATCTCATCTGTTTGACTGAGAATAAGGTGGTACGTATTCTTTCCTGTGATAGTACACGTTTCTGACTAATTCGTGTGTTACTACTGTAGAGGAACCACGTCTGAGGTTCTTTCTTGGTGTCTCGAAGGTCGTCTTGGAGTATTCTAAGACTGTAGTTACTGTTCATGGTTAGAAACTCACGCGTTTGTGAAGGAGAAAAACTAGGTAACATTTTCTTCTCAAAGATTCAATCTTTTCATGTTTTTCTTTAAAAACGATTAAACTAAAACATGATTAAGTTGATTTTATGTTGAATCTTGGGTTGTTCTTGACGTGTTTAATGTGTATTTCCACTACCTTAGTTGTTAGAACACGTTAGAAAACCCAACAAGATTAACAATTCCTATGTGGTTGTTTGATTGTCTAGGAGGATCTAGACGATTTGGATCGTAAGTTAGTCGGTGTGAGAGCAGTGCGAAGAGATGCGACTTTGCACTTTTTCAAGGTAAGTGGTTTCCACTTACGAACCTTAAGTACTATAGATTAGTGCTTGTGTAAGTGTTTAATACTTAATGATATTATTTTCTTGGAAAGAATTGAATAAAACTTTAGTAAGCTTAAAAGCTTGAAAATAAGAACAAATGTTAAATGATCATATTTATGTTTGATTGAAATATACTAAGCTGGATACGATTCTTGCTTGTTTGATCTATGAGCATGATTTGATAATATCGATTGCTGCTATGCTCAAATGGATTATATGTTTTATTTGATATCATGTTAATAAGCATGAGAATTTCTTTGTAGCATACATGGAGTATGTTGAGCATGTGATTTTCTTCTGAGCATGAGATTTGCTTGTGATTGAGCATATTTGAGATTGTTTGGCCATTCGAATGCATTATTCATTCATTTGTGTTGTATGATTGTGTGACACTGGGCCGTTATTATTCTACGTGAGATGCACGATGCCGAGAGAGATTCTCGATGCCGGTGAGATGCCGGTGATATTCGGCGTGAGATTCGCGATGCCGCGAGAGATTCTCGATACCGGTGAGATGCCGACGTAAGCTCCAGGCATTCGACATTATTGTATGTGTCGCATGGCATTCATATGCACACATCTGAGTTTAGCATTCAATATAACATGTTGGATTCTTATTTACTAAAATATGAATGCTGGTATGTTTAAATTGAAGGTTTATATGATGAGATTTAATATGTGTTGAGTGTGGCATGCTTATTTGAGTGTTTATGTACCTGTTATGATTTAACTCTTAGATGAGTTTGTATGCTGATTTTGTGTGTACATATGTTATATGTGATATACTGAGAAAGTATATCACCTTAAGCACCTTATGAATACTTAAAGAACATGAAAATAAAATCAGAATGGTCAAAACAGAAGCTCGGCACCCGTATTGTTGGGCTAATCTGGGAAAGATTAGGAGCTCGCCCTCGTGCTCAAAGGTGGAACGATCATGTGACTTGGAATTGTGTTGATCGAGCATGGCTCGTGTTAAGATTGGTGTGACGTGCCAACTGGGAAGTTGATGTGAGCACGCCCGTGTTCATCCAGAATGATCTCGTGTTGTTCCCCTGCACTCCAATTATTTAATATTATGATTTCCACTTACTAAGTATATTTGTATACTCAACTTATTGAACGTTGAAATGTTGTACAAATCGTAGTCAGCTGCATTTGGATTGGAGTTCTGTTGATCAGTGGCAGATTACAAGATGAGATGTCTGGCTCCGAGTTTATAAGTTTTTCAAATGTTGTTTTTTGTACATACATTGTACACATATTGTATCTATGGCTTCGTTTTATTTCCAAACTTTTTACAGCTTTTGCAAGTGTGTTTAAGAAGAATTTATGCCAGAGGCTTTTATATAATATCTTTACTTTCTCTCTCATCTCTTTATCATATTTTTTGATATATTATTGAAAATGGGCAAAAATTGGGTTATTTTTTTAAATTGGAGCTCCACAACATCTGTCGCATATTTCTATACATTTTAGTACTACCAGGACGTACCGAATAAGTTGAAGAATGTGCCTCAACCATCAAATCAGTCTCTAACTCATATATATTCAGAATGCACAATCGCTTCCTATAATACAACACTCCTTCATCATCCAATCAGTCAGAAGTAGTTACCTTTCCCTTATCAACTTTCTTCTTAATTTGCATTACATGTTCATCTAGTTTTTAACGTTCCACAATCAACTCTCGCATCTAAGGTCCAACTCGTATATTCACTAACATATGATCATCAACCAAATCCAACTGCACTTGAAGCTCTTGCAAAGAAAATAATGACTCCGCTCTAGAAGTAACAACATCATCATCCTCCTTTCCTTTTCTACACAAAGCGTCGGCGACTAAATTCTCCTTTCCTAGATGAAACTCAATAGTGCAGTTATAATCCTTCAATAACTCAATCCATCGTCTTTGCTTAAGGTTTAGCTCTCGTTGGGTCGTAATGTACTTGAGACTCTTATGATTTGTAAAGATCTGGAACGTCTCACCGTACAAGTAACGTCACCAAACCTTCAAAGCATGAATGATCGCAGCTAACTCCAAATCGTCAGTAGGATAGTTAGCTTCATGCGGTCTCAACTATCGTGAAGTATAAGCAATAACTCAACCATGCTGCATAAGAACTTCGCCTAAAATTGCTCCAGATGCATCTCTATAAAGCACAAATTCACTTCCCTAAGTCGCTAACATCAGAACTGGAGCTTCGACTAACCTTTTCTTCAACACCTAAAAACTCTCCTGACACTTATCATTCTAAAAAAAGAGAATTCTTTTTCAACAAAGATGTCATAAGTCTAGCTATCCTCAAAAAGTCCTCGATAAACCTGTGATAGTAACCCGCCAAACCTAAGAAACTTTGTACCTCAGTCACTTTTTTAAGAGCTTCCCACTCTTGAACTGCTTCAATTTTGCTAGGATCTGGTTTCACTTCCTCTGCTGAAATCACATGTCTTAGAAAGACAACCTCTGACATCCAAAACTCGCATTTGCTGAACTTAGCATAAAATTCTTTTGCTTTCAGTAACTCGAGCACGATTCAAAGATGCCTCTTGTGGTCATCCTTGTCTTTGCTGAAATATCAAACTGATCTAGATACAGCTGAAATATATTATTCATTAATGACATAAAATCTACTGGCGCATTAGTTAACCCAAATGGCATAATTGTAAACTTAAAGTGACCATATCGAGTCCTAAATTCCATCTTCAATATCGAACTCTCCTCTACTCTCAGCTGTCAATAACCCGATCTCAAGACAATTTTAGAAAACACTGTCGCTCCTCACAGTTGATCAATTAAGTCATCTATCCATGGTAACGGATACTTGTTCTTCACTGTCACCTTATTCAGCTGACGATAGTCGATGCACAACCGTATACTACTGTCTTTCTTCTTCACAAATAGCACTGGTATGCCCCAAGGTGATGCATTAGTTCGTATAAAACCTTTCTCTAACAACTCCACTACCTGCCTTTTCAACTCTTACAGTTCTACAGCTGCCATCTTGTAAGGTGCAATTGATACTAGAGCTGCACTAGGTATAGTTTCAATATAAAAATTAGCCTCTCGGTGAGGTGGCAATCCTAGTAACTCCTTAAGAAATACCTTAAAATACTCTCGTACAATCTCTACAAATTTCACCTCTCTAACTTTAGTTGATTCAGGTCAATCACAAAAGCTAACAAAGCTTAGCAACCCTCTCTCAACAATCTAGCAACTACGACTACTAAAATCAAACAAAAAGGAATTACCTTCTGCTCGCCTACTAGTAACTCTTTTCTCTCACCATCAACCTCGACCACTACCTCTTTTGCTTAACAATCAACCATTGCTCTATTTCTGGATAGCCAACCCATCCCTACAATGACCTTGAAATCATCCCTCCTCAAAACTATCAAATCGACTAAATATGTCAACTCGCCGATTTTCAGCCTGCAATGCCTCAACATATGTGTCACAAGCACCGTACCTCCAGCTGGCATAGAAACAACGACTTCATATCTCAGATGCTCTATACTACCTCCTATATTCTTTACCATAGATTCACTCATAAATGAACAAGTAAAACTCAGGTCAATTAATACAAAGTATCATACATAAAAATAGAAATAGTACCAGTGATGACATTTGAATTCTCTACCACCTCATCTCTAGTTACAATAAAAACTCGGGCTTGTGGTACTGCCCCTGACTACATGGCTGATCCACCTGCTCTGCCTTTGGAGGCTGCTTCTCCTCTATAGGTATAACCTGTACCTCGTCCACCTCTATATCTACTACCTCCGGTAGATGCAGTAGTTTTATTGTCACCCAACCTACTCTGCCTAAATGCACATCCTCCCTGAGGCTCTCTCCTCTCTAGACAGTCTCTAGAAAAATGTCTCGGCAGATGATAATTATAACACAAAGATCGAATCTCTCTGTCGTATAAGAACCTATACCTCTGCTTTGGAAAGTATGAGGCCTAATGACTCCTCCCACCTCCTCCTTTGCCTCTCGATTGTCAACTACCTGCCTTACCTCTAAAAGCTTTGGAAATAGATCTCTGGCATCCACCTGTTGATTTAGACCCAGAAACCTTCTGCCTTTTTCCTTCACATTTTTCATCCTTGGCTAATAACTCCTCTACCCTGATAGCAGTCTCAAGTAAAAACTCATTAGTAGGTGGCTTTATTGAAATCCTGATGCAAATATTAAACCTCAATCCTCGCTCGAACATGTATCTCCTCTTTTGATCATTATCAACATCCTCCTGGCCCAAATTTACATACCATAAATCATATATTGGCAGAATCTATAGTTTAATTTGAAAACAAAGTCAAACTGAAATGCATGTATAAATGAATATGTACAAGTATGTACAAGATCAAAATAACAAAAGATAATAAAATCTAGAGCCAAGACCTCTAATCTCGTATCGCTGCTCTCACTCCACCACAAGTCTTCAAGTCAATAGCAGCTATCTATAATTTGCATAATATCACAAAAAATCAGACGCACAGGTGAGTATTTTCATACTTGGTAAGTGTTTTACACACATACTAAAGTAGTTAATGCATATGTGATCTTTATTTTTTACGAATTAAATAGGGAAACATCCCTATTTAATTCCTGTTTCACACTGTTCATAATTTACTAATTCATTGCTGTTTACAAATTTCTCTGGGTGACATGCTCGTTCTGTGCTGAGCACGAGGTTGTACTTATCCCAATTTCTAAAATAGTTCAGGCACGGTTCGTGGTGCCAAAGTTGGTTGCATTACGAGGACGTGCTAGTCAACATAAGGGTCGTGGTAACTCTCAAAAATGCACATTTCATATCTAATTTTAAGGGAAAATTGCAGCAAATATGTTTATTAATGTTAGTGCTTAACCAGAGCAATATACATACCATTTATACAGTGTTTACATACCAAAGCAACACATCGAATCTCACACACACGTTTGCTTATTTAGCCATATCAAAACACACTTTCATATGTCATAAACAAACATTTATCTCTCAATTTTCAACAGTAAGTACATCAACATTACTCATCAAACTCAGCATTAAACTCATGTGAATGCATTATGAAAATGCCAAATAAGATGCCAATGCATTCACATACAATATGCCCCGGGGTAATTCTTTCTTTCTCTTTTTCTTTTCTTTTTTCTTTTGTCTTTATTTTTCCCTTAGTCCCAGACTGGAATTGAGCCCAGTTTGGCATCGAGCCCAGCTTGAAATATCATCGATCCCAGACCGGCATCGAGATCTCTCTAGAATCATCCTCAGGCCCAGCCTAGAATACAGACCACGTGTCATACAATGTAAATGCAACACATGAATAAATCAAATGCATTCATAAAGGCCACTCTAAAATCAAATCAAGTGCTTCAAATGTAACATAATCAAATGTTAACATAATCCCATTAAAGCAATCAAGCTCATGCTTTCACATTCTCACAAAATTCATAAGCACACAGCAATATGAACATCCAAGGCAAGAGTAGAATCATGCCATCATATCATAAAATCATCAAGGACAAATCATACCAATATATAAGATCATAAGCTCAATCATGCTCATATACCCATTTCATACAAAAAGTCATAAGACAAACTTTCAATGTTCAAGAGAATAATATATACATGAGCATATATAAAAATAGCTCATAAGATCATAAGATCATCAACAACAACATAAGTAAGCTCAATCAAAAAAAACTATAGCAAACAAGTCCATTTAATACACATTTTTTTACCATCTTAACTCATATGCATCATTATCAAAATGAATTAACCATATAGATGCAACACCTACAATGGTAAGTGTAAACAGCTCTTACCTTGCAAAAGTCACGAAGTCGGCTCTAGGCTCAACTTCGATCCAATGTCCTTGAATCATTTCTTATACAAAATAATCATACAAGGATATTAACACTTTTGTTCTTAACTTATTTTAACTATATAAACATCAATTACACCCTCTAAACAACAAATTCTTATTTCCTTAGTAACTTTCCATACCACCATAATCTTATAAGTTAATGTTAATCCCACTTTAAACATCCTGAATAATCAACATGAGTTCATCTAACACAATCTCAGTCAACTAACACTATATTAATAGCTAAATCAATTCCTCATCCTCATAACTAAAATTCACAGTAACTTAAAAGCTCATATTTCCATTAACAACCAAGGTCACAAGCTTACCTTAGTGAATTTAACTCTAAGGTTGCAAGAAATTGAATTCTCTTTGCTTAACAAACCTTTCAGATGTTTCTAAGGTTTCTCCACCATTTTCTCTCATTCTTGCTTCGATTTTTAATGAAACTACAATTTAGTTGATTATTCTATTTAAAAATGCTCAGTCGACATGACCTCTGGCACGGGTTGTGCTCGTGGACTTGCTGTGCTTTTTTAGCACGAGTTCCAGTCAAATTGTGCATGAGATCATGTTGATCAATTTCCAAAATGATGAGCACACCCATCAGCACGGTCGTGCTCGGGCCTGTGCTCATCTTCTGTTTTCTAAACTTTTTTGATTTCTTTTCTTTTCGATTCTATTTTATTTTTAATCTATTTTCCAAATAGATTAATTCTATCGATTTCCAGGGTGTTACAGTTTATAAGTGTGCGTTATGATTTTGGAACCCTAAATGTGTTTGAATGAGGTGTAAAGATGTGATAATTGTCGAGAACAACTGAAAGCAGGGGAGAACGAGCTGGGAAACGGGTACGGTGAATCGTTTTCCCTATCTGTTCCACTTCCAAAACTTTTAAGGAAGTCTGGAATGGTTTTTGGAACAGTTTGGGTAAACCGTTTACAAAACTTTTCCACTTCTAGAGAATTTTAAGAAAGGCAAAACTTCCAAAATGGTTTACCTAAACTGTTTCAAAAACTATTTGACTTATAGGGAAATAATAAACAGGTTGTGATGGGTTGGCAAAAGGGTCACACAAACTGTTTCTCAAACCATTCCCACTGAAGGAACAGTGCTAATGATGTATTTGCAATAGGAAAGTATATGAGATTTATAAAAATATGAAGCTGAATAATTATAGTTAAAAAAGGGACAATTCCCTTTAAAGAATAATGCACCTAAAACACTTAACCAACGTGTGCTTATGCATTAAATACCTTGGTAAGTGTTGTAGGTGTACTTACTGGGCATTTATATACTCACGGGTATGTGTGTTTATGGTGATAGTGCAGAGCAATAGTTAGCTAGTGGACATGACTCTTTTGGCACTTGAAGGTACGATAGTGCCATAAAGGTTGGTGGCTCCAGGTTTTTGATTTCTAAATGATGTTTTGAGAAAACTGTACAACTTTTGTATAATTAAGGGTTGCACATTTTAAAATGTTTGATGAAGTTTGAATTTAAGTTGATCAGGGCTTTATGGACTAACATTTTGGACAAGGATTAAAAACTTTGATCATGCTCTATTTCTTTTATTCTTTAAATAATGTTTATCAATTTCATATATGTTTTGTTATTATAAAAAATGGGGAGATTTTTGGATCAATGGTGATTGACATTAAGATCCTCATTGTGTTTAATAATGTGTGAAATGATGAAATTGATAAAGATTAACATCAAGTTTAGAAACGAGTTAAAATCAAAGAAATATGCATAAAAGGATGTTAGAGAATGTAGGTTGGAGATGTGTTGGTCAATTATAATACAAATCAAGATAATGCTTAAAAATGACTATAGACATGACTCTACTCGATTAAGATGAAGGTTAGTCAACCAAGTGCAGCTGAGAACTCAAACAAGCATTCTTGAATCATTTTTTACTTGATTGGTGCATGTTTTAGTCTACTAGACTTATATTAGTCAGCCAGGAACATTATTAGTCGAATAAGACAGTGGTTAGTTGACCAAAATGAATTCTATAAGTCAAAAACTCATCCGTGATGGCTAGGTGTAGAAGTCAAGTTAAGAATATTAGTCGACCAAGATCTAAGCCTACTTAAGAAATCATCAAGAAATCAGTCTAGATTTGCGGCATAATAAATATGAATCAAAATTTAAATGTTGGAACTCAACGGGAAGATTGTTAGTTGACCAGAAGGAAGCTTAGTCGACCAAGTAAAGCTCCAAACATTTTAGTCCACCAAAAATAAGATTACTCGAGTAATTTGATGGGTAGGAGATCCAAAATCAGCACTGGAAGTATGTAACCTTGACTAGAACAAAGTTATTCAACTAAAGCTAATGTTAGTCGACCAAAAGTACGTTAGTCATGTTAGTGTAAGCCTTAGTGATAGGGCCAATAATACACGTATATTCCATGTTATTTTTAATCGATTTTCATGTTATTTTATTAGATAAACCATATGATATTATAATATAATGCTTGTTTCGGTTTATCTTAGGTACGATAAAAGAACGTGAAGATTTCGCTAGGTTTTTTATGGAAAAGATGGCACAGCAAGCAGAGCGTAAATGAGGACTAAGTTGGGCATTAAGAAGTTCATTTGGTGATGCAAAATTGAAGTCAAAGTGGGCAGAGGACCAACCACGATCGAGACTCATCAATGTCACGATCGAGGTTGAGCAAGGGTTAGGCTTCAACAAGGCAGAAAGCACATCACGTTCGAGACTTGATCAAGTCTCGATCTTGATCACCAAGGCCATTTCCAACAGAAGGCAAGCCACGATCGAGACTTGACCAAGTCTCGCTCGTGACTCGAAGAATGGAGGACTTAGCATGAACAGGAAGCTCATCACGATCGTGATGAAGGAGTGCCACGATCGAGGCTAAATGAGAGTTTAATTCCAAGAGAACAGAAAGGCCATCAAGTTCAAGACTTCACCAAGTCTCAATCGTGATCATCAAGTTAGTTCGGACAGAAGGCACGCCACGTTCGTGATGATCAAGAGCCACGAACGTGACTCATATCCATTCCTGGACAGAAAGGACTTCATGATCGAGGCTATCAAATGCCACGATCGTGATCAATTAAAAAAGCAAATGGAGTTTGATCAGAAGGTGAGTCACGAACGTGACTCACCCTGATCACGATCGAGGATAAGCAGCAAAACTTGAAAGGCTTCGACAAAAGACACACCACGAACGTGACTCATTTGAGTCACGTTTGGTGTTTTGCCTGGTGTCAAACGTGACACTTTGTCTGGTCAAAAGTTCCTTCCATGTGGATCCATTAAATAATTGGCAAAAGATAGATTAATGTGGTACAAAAAGAATAGAAAAAGAGAAGATGCTTTCTAGGATTTCAGGGCACCATCTTTTGTTGGAAAAGTGGATCCAAAAGGGCTGGCATGGATGGGCATAAAAGAAAGAAATGAAGAAAGAGAAAGGGGCTTAGCATTTTTCTGGAAGAGAAGAACAAGAGGAAGAGACTTTTGGCTAGAGGTTTTCTCTGAAGATCCATGGCTATCCTCTCTTCTGTTGGTTTGTATTTTCTAGCCATGAGTGGCTAAAATCTAGTTGGGATCCTCCTATGATGTAAATAGTTTCTTTGCTTGGTTTTCTTGAATGGTGTTTGAAGCATTGAATGAAATGACATATGTTTTCTGAATGTTGATTATTTGATTGAATTTATGGATGAATGATAGTTTGGATATGTTGTGATT
>CANYCX015262603.1:0-10308 GCA_948193385.1 Breynia disticha f. nivosa | reverse complement strand
TATATATATATATATATCCAATATTGTTCTTCCTCTCCAGTATTATTCTTCCTTTCCAGTATGATCGATCATAACATCACTAATCAATTCACCACCCAACAATTATATTATTTTCACCAATGATATATATATATATATATATACAATTCAATAATCGTTCGCGTACCTATTTGCTTTTCTGTTCATTTTTCATATAATTGTTTGCAATACAATCATATATTCGTATACATTTCTATTTTAGTCATATACTCACATAATTCACCATTTTCATCTAATTTTTATATTCGTAAATATCCACTATTATAATTCATATTATCATACGCAATCATATTTAATTATAATTAAAGTAAATTAGATTACTCATCTCCTAATTGAAATACTCTGAAGGATATGAACTCGGATCTTATCCAGCTCATCTAACCTATCGCCCGACACAATCATATACGAAATTCTCCATAAAACGCAATATAACAATTTATCAATATGCATGCTCCTATTTCAATCCTATTCGATTTCTATATTCATCAAACATTTACAATTTCTTAATCCTAAACTAAATTCACAATAAAATTTTATTTAATTTCATAAATTATTAAGGCTACCTTCGCAGATTTCAAATATCGATTATATGCATGGATATCCTAGTTACTCCTACGATTGTATACGTGTTTTCTGGATCAATTTTTTACTAAAATCTCCTAAATTCTCTTTCTCTCTCAAGTTCTCTGGTCTTTATCTCTCTACTTTCTGTTCAAATTTCAAATTTTGTTGAGAATGACTTATATATGATTCTGGTGATCGGCACGACCGTATTGAGTTTGGCACGGCCTGTGCTGAATACAAACATTCCACCTCCTGTTTCAATTTCCAATGTGTTCTGCATGTTTAACAATTAGCACGACCCATGCCTAAATCAGCATAATATGTGCTCCTCAACATGTCCATCGTGTTTTACAACACGTCCACAATATTGATATTCCTTTTTCTATAAAACACTTCGTTCTCTTATTTGGTACAGTCCTGCTCATATCATTTCCAACAGCACGCCAATTGTGCCTATAAGCACGCCCCCATATTGACTGTATGTATCTTAATATTTTCCAAAACTAACTTCATCTTCTCTTTACTTCCATTTGTATCATAACTCTATCATATCCCAATTCATAATATTATCAATTTAAGTTTAATTTAATTAATCATTTCATTAATTATGGGGGTTTAGGATAGAAATGTTACAAATCTCCCCTTAAAGAATTTTGTCCTCGAAATCCATCTATACTTGTTATTACTATTACTCTGATTAATTTAATATTGTCTATATCCTTAACATTTACTATACGTATCCATTAAACATGCAATACATTTACAAAATTTAATACTTACCAGTGAATAGCAGAGGGTAGTCTCCTCTCATCTTATCCTCGGTCTCCCACGTCGTTTCATCCATATTATGATATTTCCAGAGGACTTTATGTAGCATTCTCATCTTTAATCCCTATAATTAATAAAATAATTAGAATGATTAATGAAATTAATTATTTAGTTGATAAATTAAAGAAAATAAGAGGTTTAATATGATTGATAGATGGTTAATTATAGGTATAGGTAAAAATAGCCGCAAAAAATAGAAAGTACAAGGGGTGGCCGATTACGCACATTGGACTACACATTGTGGCCATTACAACGTGTAGTATACTACGCGTGGTGGTCCAAAAATGTGTGGTGAGGCCGAGCACACATATTGGAGGATAACAACGTCTAGTACTGAAATGTGGCCAATTTTAGTGAATCTCAGAAATTAAAGCATGATAAGGCTCAATTGTTTCATCTATAAAAAGAAAAGGAAGCAGGTGAAGGCTCAGGATTGAGATGAGAAAGAAAAGAGAGCTAGTGAGAGATTTCAGAGAAATATGAGAGAAAGAGAGATTTAAGGTTTAAGCGAGAGCAAGAGAAATTGTGATGGAAAAGATGAATATTGATCATAAGAGATACGATATAAAGGATTAGAAAGGTATAATGGTAAGATTTATTACTGAATTATTATTCATATAATTTTTAGGAATTTATACGGATACGTGGATTGGAGATATAGTCAAGTATGAGATTGATTCATATGAGAATTATTCATTTTTGTAGGATAATTTTATTGCATATCGAAATCAGGATTGGACTTTGGAGGAGTTTAGGATATGACAGATATATAGGTGAGTAATCCAGGCTCGCTTAAATGCAGTTATACGTGCGATTGCTTAAAGGAAAAGATAATAGAAGGGATATGCCATGTTGATTATATAATTAGTTAGAAATATGGATTATATGTGAATTATTAGAATTGCTAGCGTGTGAGAAATTGTTGTTGAGACGTGTAGGGAGTGCACACATGCTATGAGGATTACAGTTGAAGTGTTTTCTTTAATATATGTGAATTTACATGTTGCATACACAATAATACAGAAAGATAAGTTTACCAGCACAATGAAAATGATAGCATATATATGTGTATTATCTATATGTTTGATAGAATAGATATGATAGGTTAAACTCTAGGATAGTAATACAAGAAGATACAATTGTTGTAAATGTGAAATTAAATGATATAGATAAAACACAGAATAACAGATATGTCATAAGAAGTGCATGATCTTTCATAACTTTTATATGAAACACAGAATAACAAATATGTCAAAAGAAGTGCATGATCTTTCATGACTTCACATAATTTATAGACATGATTGTATTCAGTAAATATGATTAATAGAATGCATATAAATTTATACAAGAATACAAATGATATAAGAGCACATGAAAAGAACACAGTCACATGAAAACACAGTCACATGATTACATAGACATATGATACATAGGATTATGTTACATGCACATGATAGTGGTGTTGATATAGATAGTGGTGGTGATACATGATAGGTGGTGTTGATACAAATAGTGGTGGTGACTAAAGACAGGGGTACATATGATTATTGGAGGCGAGGTTAATTTCACAGTATAGTATCGAAGAAGGGAGTATAGCACAGCATAGTGAAGTATCAAAGACGAAAGAATAGCACAACATAGCATAGTATAACACAGTATAGTATAGTACAACACAGTATACATAGTACAATATAACACAGTACAGTATACACAGTACAGAATGATAAAACATAGTATCGTACAGTTATATATGTATACAGAACACTTGATATCATATAGATAAAAAAGATAAGCACAGTTCATATGATCATATGATAATATGTATAAAAGAATACAAAATATAGAACACAAACCCAATTCACAAGAAAGAATACATGAATAGATACAAAATAAAAAAAGGTATATAGATGATATGTTTATATGATAAGATATACGTGTCCTCACGTATATAAATAGAATTACAAAATTAAAAGAACAGATAGGTTTAAAAGATGATAAGTAATTGTAGGTGATTAATCATTGAGCCCATAACTCATCAAATGTGATTGTATATTTTGTTTTAGGAATAGGTACTAAATAAAGTTTATAAAAGATAGTCTAGCACGTAGGTCAGCTATTACTCCTCAGTACTTCCTCTCTCTCCAACCAAACATGTTAGATATATAGACATATCTACAAAAAATTATTTGTATGATATATGTGTGTTCTTATTATGATCATATTTATATGATAGAGCATATGTATTGTATAGTATTATATGCATACATGAGCAACGTTTTCTACATGATTTCTAGAGAAACACGTTCATATAAGAAAATTTTAAAAGCTTTTACATTATGAGTTAATGTATCACAGATTATACGTTAATTAGTTTAGGGTGTTTCACTTTAACCATTAGAATCTATTTGGTTCTTAGTTGTTTTACCTTGTGATCCATAATTTGCATTGGTTCTTCAGTATAGATTAGGTTTTCAATTATTTGTATCTCTGACTCTAGTATAACATGGATAGGATTTGATCTTTACCTTTTGAGCATACTCACATGAAAACATCGTGCATCTATGCTAGTTTTACAGGTAGAGCAATTCTGTAAGCTAAAGGACCAATCCGCTCTATAATCTCATATGGTCCAACATATGTAGGACTTAACTTTTATTTGTTTCCAAATCTTATTATTCTTTTCCACAGCTATACTCTTAAAAATACCTTCTCTCCGATATTATACTCCATCTCTCTTCTATGCTGATCATATCTTTTATCTATCCTGTGTAGCTTTTAATTTACTTTTGATCTGCTCCACTTTTTTTACTGTTTCTTGTACAAGCTCAAGTCCCCTTCTCTGTCCCAGTAAATTGGAATTCTACATTTTTGTCCATATAGAGCTTCATACAGTGCAAAACCAATACTACTATGATATTGGTTATTATAAGCAATCTCATGAACCTTGAAACTCCAAAAAACCTTGAAACTCCAAAACATAAGGTCGTAACATCTCTTCTAATATTTGAATTATTCTTTTAGTCTATCCATCAGTCTATGGATGGAAAGTAGTACTGAAGTTCAATTTGCACCCAAAACATTCTATAACATCTTCCAAAATCTAAAAGTAAACCTTGAATCTCTATCCGATGCTATAAAAATAGGAATACCATGTAATCGAAGTATCTCTCGTATATATAATTTAACTAGCTGTTCTAGAGAGATCCAATTTTAATTGGTAAGAAATGCATAGATTTAGTCAGTCTATCAACAATCACCAATACTTCATCTTTACATAACTATGTACATGGTAATCCTATCACAAAATCCATAGTTATTTGTTGCCAGTTCTAGACTGGTATTGATAATGGTTGAAGTTTTCCTATTAGTGCATGATTTTCAGTATTTACTTGTTGACATATTAAACATCTAGATACAAATTCAGCTACATCTTTTTCATATTAGGCCACCAGTAATGTTGTTTTAAAGGATTGTAAATTTTTGTCATTCCTGGATGCATAACATATGGAGCATTATGTGCTTCATCTAATATCTCCTATCTAATCACTTTAATGTTTGGTACACATACTTTGGATCACCTCATCAATAATTCATCAACCAATTAAAATGGTATCTCAAAACTCTGATCAATTTGTTTAGTTATCCTAATGCAGTCTTCATCTTGCTTTTGTGTTGCTTATATCTTTCTTAATAACATTGGCCGGATCAATAATACTGCTATTAACTCTCTCGATTTAGTTAATTCTAACTTTGTATTCAAACTTTGTAAAGCTATCAAATCTCTCATACGTGTTAATTGTAAGCTAGAATAGAAAAAATTGACTTTCTACTAAGTTCATCTGCAACCACATTTAATTTTTTGCGGTGTTATTCGATTGTGTAATTATAGTCCTTTAACAACTCTAACAATCTTCTCTAGCACATATTTAATTCTATTTGGGTCATCAAGTATTTCAGACTTTTATGATTTGTAAAAATCTAAAATGTCTTGCTGCAAAGATAATCCCTCCAAATCTTAAGAGTGAATACTACCGCTGCAAGTTCTAAATCATGTACCAAGTAGTTCATTTCATGTGGTCTGATTTGCCTCGAGGCATTGCTACTACTTTCCTGTTATACATCAATAGACATCCAAGTCCTTTATATGAAGCATCACTATAAATGACGAATCCTCCTATACTCGAAGGAATTATAAGGACTGGATCTGTGGTTAATCAATACTCTAATTCATTAAAACTTTACTGACATTATTCATTCCAATGGATAGATACATTCTTTCTTAGTAGTTGTGTCAGCGGAGAAGCTATAATCAAAAATCCCTCTATATTCCTTATCTAGATATCACTTGTCCTAAGAAGACTACGGGATCTGACCAAAACTCACATTTGCTAAGTTTTTCATATAAATATTTTTCTCATAATATTTGCAGCACTATTCACAAATGTTCATTGTGTTCTTTGATATTCCTTGAGTAGATCAGTATATCATCTATGAATACAATTATAAACTGATTGAGGAACGACTAGAATATTTTGTTCTTGAGTGCCATGAATGCTACTGGAGCATTAGTTAAACCAAATGGCATAAGTAAAAACATGTAATGACCATAATGGGTTTGGAAAGCAGTTTTTGGAATATCTTCCTGTGCTATCTTTAATTGATGATACCCAGATCTTAAGTCAAGTAATGAAAATACTATAGCACCTTGGAACTGATCAAGTAGATCATCTATCCGAGGCAACAGATATTTGTTCTTAATTGTTACTTGATTAAGTTTTCTATAGTCTTTACACAATCGAAGTGTTCCATCTTTCTTTTTAACGAATAAAACAGGTGCTCCCTACGGTGAATACTAGGTCGAATGAAACCTTATTGTTTCTTTAATTCTTGTAATTTAGATGTTGTCATCCTATATGGTTGTACAGATATTGGTGTCATACTAGGAATTAGCTCAATAGTAAATTTTGTCTTTCTATCAAGAGGTAATCCTAAGAGGTCTTCCAAAAATACATCAAGGTATTGCTCTACTATTGGTATTCCTTTAATATTTTTATATGTTGTTGTTCTATCAATTACATGTGCCAAATAAGCTTCACATCCATCTCAAATCATCTTAAAGGCTTGTATAGCTGAATAGCTGATGCTAAAGAACTCGGCATAATCTTTCTTTCTCTACAAAATATTGTTTACTTTGTTCTGCTAGTCCATTTATTACTTCCTTGGTAAAACAATTAACTTTAGCTCAATGACGAGCTAGCCAATCCATACCTAATATAAGATCAAATTCTTTTAAGTCCAATAAAATTAGATTGGCTGTTAATTCTGTATTTTGAATCTTTCTTATACAATATCTGCATACTGTATGTACGCACATCATTTTATCTAAAAGAGTATGGAATCCTAGGCTCTGGGCTAATGTTTTTGGTTTCACTTTTATTGTGTGTTCTAGGTACTATGAATGAATGAGTGGATCTAAGATATATAAGTACATATGCAAAAAAACATCAAATAAATGTAACTATCCAGTTATAACATCGAGGGCGTCCACTGCCTCTTGTCTGAAAATGGAAAACACTCTAGCAAATCCCTATGTTTATGAACCTTAGGCTCCTTTGCCTCAACTAGACGCTGAGCTAGCTAGCAGTAGCAGCTGTACCCCGTCCTTGATTGCCACTAGCTGTCGATATCGGATCATTACCCTGTCGTACTTACTGTGTATAAGATAAGTCTCTCCCAAACACTCCTCTATCCTTTCTTTTAAGGCAATCCATCATAAAATGTCCCTGTTGTCCACGACAACCACCAACCAACCTCTTACACTCTCCCAAATGATACCTTTGACAATGAGAAGATAAAGGTCTAACTGGTCCTGCAATTATCGTTGAGCTAGCCAGTCCTCCTCGATTGGATCCCCTTCATCAATATACTTGATAAGAAGAAGGTCATGATCAGGCTCCTGTATATCCTCAATATCTAGTATGAGTAGGGTAAACTCAGTATTTTTCCTGGTCTACTCGATTCCCCTAAGGTACCATTCTCTTTGGTTTACTTGCTTTTTGCTCTCCATCATCATTAACCTTAAGAAGTTCTTCTACCCTAATTTATGCATCCCTCAATACTGTATAATCACCTATTTCTGTTTTAAGGATTTGGTTACAAATTTCATTGTTTAAACCATATTCAAATCTTCTACATTTATCCCTTTTAATAGGGATGAGGTTTGCAACATAATAAGATAGTTGGGTAAACTATAACTCGTACTCGGGTGTAGTCATCTTCCCCCACTTCAGAGTTAAGAAATCCTCCCATGTTATTACACGTGATAGTGTAAGCCCTAACACAATACATTGTTTGTAACTTTTATTATCCATTAATAAAATTATGTGGCATTATTTTATCACTTCATGTATTGACCTATGGTATGTGTTTAATAAAATATTCAAGAATGTTAATTAAGCGCTTGAGGTATCAAGGTTGAAGACCTTGATAGTAGAACCTAGAATTTATGAGATTTAGATTCTAAATGTTCCTAGTTGCTTGTTTCTTTGGGAATAGAAATGAGTTAAGACTATTATGTACTTTGTAAGTGATCATGTTCTACGGGTCTCAGGTATTTGCGATGTCTAGCAACGTGCATAGGTACAATGTAGGAAATTGTATTTAGAGAGTGATCATTATTTGCAATGTCAAATATTATTCTTATATTGAAAATCACTATGACTCTTGGTGTGATTTTTAGTGTACTTTAAATAACGTAACCGTAAAAGGTTGACAAGTATGGGTATTATTGGGTATGCTAAGAATTACAATTAAGAGCATGAGTGAAGTGAAGGGATTGACCCTCTCATGAAACATGAGAGCAAATATCACTGACTGCTTGATAGACAAGAATGGGAAGAGTGTGGCTGCACTCGAATGAAATGATTAGGTCAAGAAAGTGATTTAGCATTAAGTAAGGGTGTTTAGGACATGCCATATGCTAATCATGATATCAGAGGTCAAGGGATGAATTTGAATTGTAGTAGGGTTGTTGACACCGCTCGTCAGCTATATAATTTAGGATGATAATAGTGTCTTACTAGAGACCGCCTATGATTTATGAGTTATTAAACTCATTACCTTTATTAAATACTCCTACAAATTGGACATGGATGATAGAAAACCAAAAAGGGTATTTTTGATTTTTCACCTTAGGTCAAAATCTGACTATTAAACCGGATCGGTCATTTGGGCCAATTTTGGTAATTGGGCCCAATATGGATGAGATATATTATTTATCATTTCTTACATGATTTTTAAGACAAAGATTATTTGTAAAATATGATGTCTTAAATGAAAATATGTAAGTAGATAAATAGGAGAAAATTTAGGAAACTTATCTTAAGTTAAGACAAGATTAATATGAGATTAATTAAAAGATAATTCTTGTTAATTATCCACATTAAGAGTCACAAAATTTAAATGAATTTTATTTTAAAAAACTTAACAAATTCTTAATGGCATTAGGATTGTTAAGTGGCTTAATATTCTAAAATTCTTCTTTATAAAAACAACTAAAACTCCAGCTTTTATTTCAGATGTGAGTCGTCCCCTTCAAACACATCCATCGTCGTGATTGTCCACTAAAGTGTGACACCCGAATTCAACTATCATCTTATGTTATTTTATTAATTCATTCAAGATAAAAATCGAATATGGACATCATAATGTTTAAAATAATAAGAAAATAAACACAAATTTAAAAGGAAATATAAATACATTCACTGATAGAAATGTATCTTTACAAAGTGTGAGAAGGATGGTTTTCCAAAGTATAACCAAGGTACAAAAATTTTTTTGGTTATGAGAGAAAAGGAATCGATTCGATTTCCATTTCAATTATAACCATATACAAGAAAATATGCACTATCTCAAAACATAGCTAAACGCCGTGCACAGCCCACCTTGGATCTTCGATCTCGGAAGTCGGAGTCAGAAACAAGCAATATCTTCTCGTATCAAAATGAATCCCCCTCAAGTCCCTCCCCACACGGCAGGCATAAAACGCGGTGAGTCGTGAGACTCAGCAAGCAACATTTACCAAATGGACAACATTCCATACTTCCATTTAATAATTATTATTAAATTGCTAGTAAACACAACTTTATAATCAATTCCACAATATCAGACAACCACACTGCAGTTATACACTCAAACAGGAAGTCATTTAAACAAATCACCATAAATAAGCATTCTTTAAAATCCAAAAATCAGCGATCCACGCGTGATCAACCTGAACTACACGTAGTGGTAGCCGAGTACGCGTTGTCTCTGCGACCATGCATAGTCCAGGTACCAATAGACACTTGGTCGTAGCTGAAGTACACGTGGTCACAGCGACTGTGCGTACTTAGCTGCCACCACGTTTAGACCTCTGGTCTCCTGCATGAAAAAATCAACAAACCTTAACAAAACCTAACATACACAATTCAATTCTCCCTAACATCATTTAACCTTCCAATTCAATCCTCAACCAACATAAATTATTCAATTCCACATCAAGATTTCACACAAACAGTCCATGGTCATTAAAATCTAATATCTACAACCAACTCATTGAATCATCAAGCAACTTCCAATACGTTTAATCACAATTTATGTATGAATATAGCAAATATTCACATACACACACATCCATGCCATATTCCACCAACATAATAAGCTCATTATCCAATATTCAAACATGACATACACTTCTTCATTCACACAAATTCAAACCCAACATCTAAGCATACATTCATGCGATTCTACTAAATACGATTTATGATTATGAATGACAACCTCTAATGCATTTCAATGCAACTCTCATGATCTTAGACTCTGGTTTGCAAATTACAC
>CANYCX015259934.1:0-13397 GCA_948193385.1 Breynia disticha f. nivosa | reverse complement strand
ATTATGAATATTATTTGTAATTATATATTCTTTAAGAGATTAGGCTACTAAGTACATTGTTTAACGTTTCGAAACTAGTGGCATTAGTTTTTTGTTTTATCCATAAAGTTAATGGCATATTTAATCATATCTGTATAGTCCCGCGATAATTTATTCGACAAAGATAATCATATTTATTGCATCAGCTTTTAGATTAACTTTCCTACCCATAGCCATAGATACACAAGCTCAAAGCATGAATACGAAATTGCCAGAATATTAAAAGCTGGAGCCACTGCCAATTTTTTTTTATTTAAATCATGAGGTATTTTGGGTACTGAAGACTCAAATTTAATATTTTTATTTAAATTAGAATAATTTTCGTCAGTTGATCTATATGTCAATTTAAAGAATGAACATCTTCTAGTTGAAGTACAAGTACCCTCAGTTTCTCATTAAACATTTGAAGGTTTAACCTAGTTGATTCGTCACACCTCGTTTCT
Source organism: Breynia disticha f. nivosa (assembly GCA_948193385.1). Taxonomy (NCBI): domain Eukaryota; kingdom Viridiplantae; phylum Streptophyta; class Magnoliopsida; order Malpighiales; family Phyllanthaceae; genus Breynia; species Breynia disticha. The sequence goes on along the minus strand of CANYCX015259934.1, from coordinate 12,915 downwards.
CGTAGGTTCAGCCTAACTGATTCGAAGAGTACGTAGGTATGGACAATTTTACAAAAAAAAAAAAAGTACAAGTGCCCCCTACTTTGGCTCTCATCGCATTCCCTTAATACTAATTTTATTAGTTAGTAGATTGACTTTCCATTATTGATTGTTACTTAAAATATCCTTATTTTCTTAGAAACCAACGTTTTTATAATTTTATTATTATTTTTATACACACATATTCAGGAATTGAGCCAAACCGACACAAATGACTCGCACTAACTAAGCTGTCATTACTTTGATAGAGGTTTTCCTTTCCCATGTTGGAGTAGTGGCAACCGTTCGATTAAGACTCACTTGTTTAGGGGTAAGTGAGGAGAGAATTATGCTTGTTTAGAAGTGTATAAAATTGTCATGCTTAGTTGTATTTTTGTATTCATTTTTTCGAGAAGTTAAACTATCAACTTCTTTTATTCAAGGGAAGTTACTTGCCTAGCAAAAGTACCACCGAGCACGTACATCAACTGGCGTGAGGTTGTTTTATCTTAACCAGTGATCTCGAGTTCGAATCCTGAGTACACAACTGCGTTAAACTCAGTTGGGAGAGCTTTGTCGCCCTTGTTGTCTTACCCGCCTTGAACGGGAATTAGTCTGAGGTACTCATGATACTTCGTGGTTTAAAAAAAATCTTACCTTGCAAAAGTAAGTTGAGCTTTCCTAGGAAAACTGAACGACTTTTACTATTTTATTTTAAAATTTATCTCATAAAATATTTAATTGTTTATTGATTAAGATAATTATGTAAATATTAATATTAATTTATAAAAATCAATAAATATTGTCTACTTTTCAAAAAGTATAATTCAAATCAAATGACATATATTCCTACATCCTGAAAAGTTAATTCAAAAAAATACAACTTTTTAATAAACAAACTTCTTAAAAAGTCTACAAATTTAAAAACCTGCAGAACCCGAAGAATGAAGGCATAGTTTGACTTCCAAACAACCTGACAACGATACTCTGAGTGTAGAGTTTGGTAGGTTTTGTGAGGTTATTTCTCCGAAACTTCAAATATACAGTTTGGTACGTATCCATACAACTCTATTTATATCAATTTTCAATATTGACTTCCTCACAATCTACTTTATATTATAACTTCGAAATACCATTTTGGTGTTTAATTTATTTGAAGCAGGAATCCGTCAAGTAGTATTGGCTACATATTGACTAAACTTATTATATTTAAATAAAAAATAATATATTTCAAGCTTTAAAATTTTGTAATTTCATACTTCAATTTTAAATTGCCTGAAATTCTACCATCCATTTGTTTCTCCTTATTATTTTTTTCCTTGACTATTAATGTAAGCTGAGGTGATATTAACAAATAACTTACAGGTAGGTAGGTAGGTAGGATATCACTTCACGACTTGTTGCACACATTTATTCTGCAGCTTAAAGTCCACAACCCAATTTGTCAGACTTAGTGTTTTAAATAAGTTTTCATTAATTTAAAATTAATGTTTCATAACTCTTTTTATTTATGTGGTTGAAGACAAACATGTCCAATTTAAAATTAGGTGTTAGATGGACTAGTCGTGTTACATACCCATGTTCGTCATTAAAGGTCCACACGACCATTGTGTCCCTCGATACGCCCTCGTCTAATTTGCATGTTAATTCTAGGTAGATTACATGGCTCTGTGTTCGTTGCAACGCTCACCATGTTGTCAGTGTAAGCCCTAGCCCAATACATTGTATGTACGTTTTATTATTGAGTAATAAAATTATGAAGCATTATTTTATTAATTCATGTATTGACCTGTGTTATGTGTCTGATAAAACTATCCAAGAATGTTAATTAAGTATTTGAGGTATCCAGGTTGAAGACTTTGATAGTAGAACCTGAAAGTTATAAGATTAACATTCTAAATATCTCTAGTCACTTATTTTCATGGGAATAAAAATGAATTAAGACTAGTATGCACTCTGTAGATGATATGAGATATCTAACAAGATTCATACATACAATGTAGGTCATTATATTTGGAGAGTAATCGCTATTTGCAATGTCAAATGTCTATCCTTAGACTGAAAATCACTATGACTTTTATTGTGATTTTTAGTATACTTTGACATATGTCTAACGCGACCGTAAAAGGTTGACAAGTATGAGTATGATTGGATATGCTAGGAATTACAAGTAAGAGCATGAATGAAGTGAAGGGATTGACACTCTCATTAAAATGAGAGAAGATATCACTGGTGGCTTGATAGAAACGATTGAGAAGAGTGTGGCTGCACCCGAATGGAATAATTAGGTCATTCATTCGAACATATCAATTTTTGTCATAGAGATCAATAAAGTGATTTAGTACTAAATAAGGATATTTGAGATATGTCTTATGCTAATCATGATATCAAAGGTCAAGAGATATATTTGAATTGTAATAGGGTTATTAACCCCGCTCATCAACTATTTAATTTTAGATGGTCATAGTATTTTACTAGAGACAATCTATAATTTATGAATTCATAAATTTATTACTATTATTGAATAGTCCTACAGATCGCACACGGACAACGAAAATCGAAAAAGGTTATATTTATAATTTCACATTTTGGGCCGATTTGGACATTTGGGTCAATTTTAGTAATTAGGCCCACGATGGATGAAAGGATGAATTTGGTAACTCTTATATATCTTTAAGACAAAGATTGTCCAATTGGATATGATGTCTTAAACTAAGACATAAGAGAGAAAAAAGTAGAGAAATAAAAGGAAAAAGAATTATCTTATTTTGGATAAGATAAGATGACATAAAAAAATAAAATCTTTTATTTTTTCCTTAACACACACAGCAAGAGAGAGGAAGAAATAAAGAGAATTTTAATTGAATTAAAAGTAATCACAATCCTAATAAAGTTAGGATTTTTGGTTAGGTGTTTTTATAAAATAAAACTTTCTTGAAAAACCTAACCTAGCCGTCCCTTTCTCTCCTCTCTTGGTTGTCCCCTCTCTTGAATTAAAGGAGTTGATTCAATCATTATTTCTCCAAGAAAAAGGAAGAATTAAGGGTTGATCATAGGATTACCCATCGTGGTGCTATCGGTTAAGAGAAACTTTCATCCGATTGACCGAAACAAAGTGAACTCAAAATACTCTTTTGCTAGTACATTTTTCGTTGATCTGTGTGTTAGCTTTGTAGAGGGACAACATTTGAGGTACTAAAGGAGGTGTTTTGAAGGTTGCCTTACATAACTAGTTTAATCCTATTGTCATGAATGATGTTAATCACATTTTTTTGTGAGATTCTAGGCTGCCTTTTATATTTTTTTATTTGTATTTTCGGCTGCCATAGGTTCATAAACACATAAAAAACCCAACACATGTAGTTTACATGTCCATTCTAAGAAATTTATTCGGTCCAGTGTTCATCAACACGTCTACTGCGTAGGTCAACACAACATCACACATAAGTTATACAACCCGTATGGTACAAGCACGACCATCATGTAATTTACACACGAGTTATAGGGATCTGACACGATCCCCATGTAACCACCACACGCCCCATGTAACCACCACACGGCCCCATGTCAGTTTCTATTCACACAATTACATAGTTATCATAAATTCAATCATTCACACACTATGGACAGTTAAATCATCACTTGCATTCATTTGACAATATACTCATCACATTCAACTTTAAGTCATTTACATCAATTTGAATCCACATTCACTAAAAGAACTATTGATACAAAATCAGACCCAACTCAAGGCATAGGCTGGTAAGACTTATGCATAGGGCCACAAAAAATAATAAATCCTCTATGAATTTTTTTTATACAACAACAGTTTAGTAATTAAAAAAATTAAATATAAAAATAGGCCCCACAACCTTAAGCATCTTAAAATTTTATACATAAAAATTGAGCATCCAATCTAAAAAATTGTAACATTTAATATAGGGCTTCTAAAACTATTTGGGCTTCTAAAACTATTTTGGAATATTTTACATAAATGTTAGTCCTAACAAATAAAATTAATTTTTAATATATTTGAAAATAAATTAAGTTAGTTAATGATGTTAGTGAGTGTATTATTGAGAAAAAAAATAGAAAGATTAATTTTTAAAAAAGTGGTAAAATAAAAAATATTCTATAATTAAAAAACTGGTATTAATGTAATAATTCTAATTATTTTTTGACAAAGGTCCCAACAATGCTTGAGATGGCCATGTACAAAATGATCATTCATTTCATCATTTATTCGTCATACTGCATTTCACAATATTTCCATCAAATCAACAATTGTTCACAATTATGCAAAAATACTTGCCACAATTCATTTTTCTTAACGAAAAATTTTTTACTCAAAATTTGCATGATTATGAGAACACATACAATGCTTATCAAACTTTTCTTTTCTTATTTTATTTTTCTTGTACCCATTGGTACTTATATCATGGCACGGGTCGTGCATCCATTATAGTGCACCCATTGATGTCATACCTTAGTGTTCTCAGTAGAACCTTTACTTAACATCTCATGTATTGAGCTATGCGCTCTAATGCTTGCACTCATAATCCTCTACACCCATTGGGGCCTCTATATGTCTATGCATCCACTAGCACCTTTAATGCAATGTGCATAATGATGCATGAATGATATGTCATGCATCAAGATGATTTCCATTTATCATATAGTTTCATTCATTTACCATTCACGTAGATTCCACAACAAATTGTTATCATCATTTGGTATCATGTGGATTTTTGCATCTTAACACACAATATAAACAAGTAATCAATTTATCTCTTTTAACTCTTTTTATCTTCCATAATTATTTCAAAATCCCTAATTTTTCACCATACCCATTTCTAAAACCTTACCCTTACTACATCTAATCCCCATCTTCTCTTCCTAAACCTTATCACTCATCATTTGTACAAAACCAATTTTATTTATAACTCTAACAACACACTCATAACAAACCCATGCATGAATCAAAATAGGTTATAGTGGAAGAGTTCTTACATTGATTGAGGCATCCTATTGTTCCAAAATCCTTTAAGAGCTTAATTGGAGGCATTTTAGAAGTGTTTCTGGGTGGAAAAGACTGTAGCTCGTGAATTTTGTCGAAAAAGTTTTATAATGGGTTGTGTCTGTCTTTATTTATACTCCACAAGTTTAAACATGCAATGAATACGATCGAGTTAAGCTTGTGCCCATTTAAAACAAAGCACACAACCAATCAACACAGTCGTTTTGAGGCCTATGTGGGTACCCTGTCTTTGACGCCTAAATTTATTTTTAATTAAATTCACAAATATTTACCCTTAAGCATTTTACGCACAATTTTTTTTGTGAAATAAGAACAACCAAGATAAATTCAAAAAAATTAAACTTGAGCAAGTAAAACAACCTATCTTTGTGTCTATGTGAATGTATGTGAAATATGTGAAAGTCAAAGTCAATTCAACACTTATTCCAAGTATGTAAATAAAATATCCCAAAATATGTTTACATTTATTTTTCTCATAAATATGAACGATCAGTTTGAAATCTCATCATAAGAAAAACAAAAGGAAAGTCTAGATTGATCATCCGACCTCACAGAGTGTAGTACTAAATCCTAAAAAAGAATAGATATGGAAGATCTACTCGACAATCTTTCTACTTTGTTTAGATGAGTACAAAGACTCAATAAGAGAATACATTAGGACATTTACTTGACTATATAAAGAATAATGCACTCATAATTTCAAGCACACATAAAATTACTTATCTCTATCTTATCTAACATTTGAATTAATGTAGTATACTATGTCTTTCCTATCAAGTTCATAAAGGTCCTCAATTCCATCCATGTTACTTATTTATCACTCATTCCTACTAAGTTATGAACATTATTGTGAAGTTTTACGCACACAACAAGCTATTTTTATGTATTAGTTGATGTGCACAGGCTAAGGCATAGGTTGTCCAGTATGTACATAAAACTGTGCACCATTTAGTACACTCCACATATTTGTACGATTTGGTGCATGATTTTCATAAATTGTGCATTAGATTGTGCACCTCACTATTTCACCACAGATCGACTTTAAACATGCAAACCTCTTTCACGAGTAAGTGCACAGTTTTATAAAAACCATGCAGTAGCCCATGCACACCCATAAATTAGATCAAATCTCATATTTTCACGATATACAGGCCACTTTTTCATTCCATATCAAATATACTTATTTCAAGAAAATTTACACAAGTTCCAAGTCATCAAAACATGATCGATCATCATACTCTGGTTGCAAATCCAAACTACTATTTCATACAATCAACTTTCATCATATCATTCAAGAGTGAAATAATTCTCAAGAGCATGCATTTTCATTCAATCAAAACATCTCCAAATATAATCAACATATAAATGATACTTAAAACATTTTAAGTGCATTCATCCATGGTCATTTTACTTTCCTGGTCATTTTACTTTCCACATCTTTCCAAAACTCTTAGGATTAGCAATGGTATGATATGATGAATGCCTCTATAATTTTCACCCTTTGGTGCCCTCATTATCAAGTGTACCCATTGGTACTCAATATCAAATCTTGCACCCTCTGGTGCTCCATATGCATTGTACCCATTGGTACTCAATCAACGTATATGCACCCTTTAGTGCTCAAATTTGCATCCTTGATGTCAATTATTCCTACACATCCATTGATGCCTTTGTGTAACCTTCGCGTCCATTGACGCCTCTAATGCATAGTGCAAAATGATGACACGAATGAGTGTAGGCAATCAATCACACAATCACACAAGTTCATGTTATAGCAATCAGATCAATCATCAGCTCAATCATACTCATTTCATAGCAACTATCCATTTAAATTTCCTACCCAAACAAGTATATGTCATCCTCATATTCAACATACCACAATCAATATCATATCACGAATTTCATTAAACATTAAAATTAACATTCATTTTCACACACACAATTAGTTAACTATATTTAATTTTGTTTGTCTATTCAATATGATGACAATGTGTGCCACCAATTTGGGAATTATGATTTTATTGTTTGAATTTTTGTCAACTTATTGTTAATATTTTTGTTAATTTATTGTCAACTTTTGTAAACTTTGTTTGTTTACTCAACTTATTGTCAATCTTTTGTCGACTTATTGTCTTGTAATTGTTAATAAATGTAACAAAACTAGTCAAATTCTTGAACTTCATATTTTTTTAAATTTGTTTATTAAATTGTAGTTAAAAGTGAAAAAATCACTAAGACTTTTTTTGTCAAACTCGTTTTCATCTAGTTGTTCAATTTTTGTCAATTAATTGTCTGCTCCTTATCAACTTTGAGGCTGATAATCTTATTATCTATTTATTGTCAACTTCAAATCTAATATTTAAGAAAAATAAAATTAAGATTTTTAATATGCAAAGAATTATTTGTCAAAAATTTGCTGAGTTATTTTATCAAAAACATGTTAACAAGTTATGTGGACAAAAAGCCCAGTGGATTGTTTGATGACCCACTGATTCAAATAAGGTTAAGAGCAATCTGGAAAGAAGAAAATGCTAGGAATACAGAGACGGAGAGCAATGTTGCTGAGGAGAGTCCACACAGAGTTTCATGCACCTCGCCTCACCAGATTAACTCTCCAGCCTCCCAAATGCGTGTGATACCATCTTCTTTGCTTTGTTTAATTCTGTCTCTGTTATTGTTTGGGTCCGTTTGTGTGAGGCTTAGTATAGGAAGTGAATTTTTTTTTCTTTTTTCATGGCAGTGATTTTTTAAAGTATTTTTCTAGTCTTAATAGTTTAAGAATGTAAAGTTTTGTCTTTATTTTTCTTTTTTTTTGATGGAGTACTGAATATGAACATGGGTACTTGAATTGATTATTCTTTTCCAAAGAAGGACTGTACTGTTTCTTAGCAGAATCAAGGTGATTAAATTTTGCATTATTTAGGAATGTGGTTTGTTTTGTTTTATGAGGGGGGGGGGACTGTTGGGTACATGTTAATAATTCAATTGGAAGCTCTACATCTCATAGGTGCAAACTTCTTACCAATGTAAGATCATATACTTGTTATGGGAAGATTGGTTTTTCTTGGCTACTGCTGTGAAACTGAAAGTGGATCTCGGAAATAAGTAATAATTTCTTGTTATTTTGGTAGGGTGTACATAACTGAGATGCACTTTTCTTTATGAGAGTTGTATTCTTTTGTTGGAATTGATGATTAGTACTTGGTGATTATGAGTTGTGAGCTTTGATCTTGATGTTTAGACTCTGTTTACCAGCTTGCTCATGTCTACTTTGCTCGTATGAATTTCTTTTCATTTAGGTGAAGGTAGAATATGCTAATGGTAGTAAGTTCAGTCTTTCAGCGGAGTTTTTAAGAATCCGTAGTCCAGCTGCCGATGCAAAAGTTAGATCGTTTGGGGGCGAGAAGGTATGAAATTTGGAAATTTTCATATTTAACTTGTTTATGTGCTGCTCATGCTAGTTTATCTGGTGATATTTCTTTTGCACATATAAATTCCCTTGTCAATGTTTATTATACCATTTGCACGATGAAAATATTATATATGTTTGCAATGCAAACATGGTGTTTGTAACAAAAGTTAGCAACCATAAGACTGTTAAAACTGCAGCTCTTGTTGGTTTCACTATTGTTTGTTCAGTGAATACAAAATAGTGAGAGTAACTCTAGTCCTCTCCTGTATTGACATGGAAACGTTGAGGAAAACTTTGATAATTTATTAGAATTTGTAGGCTCGAAACATGTTCATATTTTTTCCTCAAGCATATGGTGATTCACTGCTATTTGTACAAATTATTCTGTCTTTTATTGACGTCTGTTCAATGATTGACATGTCATATTTGGCCGGCGCCATGTCGGTATAATGTCTGCAGAACCTGTTGGAAACTATGGGGTAAGGTACTTCAGGCTTTATTTCTGTTCTTTTTTTTCTTTAACCTGTTGGAAACTATGGGGTAAGGTATTCAGGCTTTATTTCTTTTCTTTTTTTTTCTTTCTTTCTTGAAACCACTTGGAGGAGTTATTGTCATTTATATTTGATGGTTTAAGTTTTGTTGGATGGTATTAAAATTTTCCGCAGGATAGATTTTGATGATCTACACAGAACTAGGATCTATACGTGGGATTATTTCTATCATCTGGGGAGCAACAAATTTATCCTGATGAAAAACTACATCAAAACTCTAAAAAAGCATGGACTCAGTAGGGATCCACCCAAAAGAAAATGATCGATTGTCCGGAGTTCTCCTGATGTGGATGCTGGCAAATGAGATCACTGGTTACTCATCAGACTTGGTGAGGACATCTATTTCGACTCTGAAGATGAATACAGTAAAAAATACAACTTGTCCGCAATTTGAATATAACTGCACTGTGTAATTTTGATAACTATACGCAGGATTCTATTTTATTGACGTAAAGAAGATTCTAGTTTGAGATGCTTTTGGATTTGGTCTTTTTACCCTTTCAAATTGTACTTTTGCTGTTTAATGGAAGAGCACATGTTCCATCATCATTATGCTACTGTTCTGTTTCCAGGCAGAAACTTGTAAACTATGTATGCCTTTTCTCCACAGTTATTAGGCTTTAAAGTTTGGATTCCTTAAAGAAGATTTAAACCAGTGTGCAAGCACACAATCAAGTGCACATCTTCATTAAGCAGGCTAGTTTCTGATAAGCCTCTACGAGTATACCGCAGGTTGAGAAGGAAGCAGAGGAGGGCTGCAAGACTCCATGCACTTCATGCACAGGCTGCAAGACTCCATGCACAGAGCAAGATTGATTACAGAGCGTATGATGACATTTACCTCACGTAATCGATCTTATATGATGGTTATTATAGTGGTCCTGTTTGTGACGTGTCTCTTTATTAGAAGGCATGTTGTTAGTGTGTTATTCTAGTTTGCAGGTTGCACCACTGCTTGGGAATATATATAGTGCTATAGAGAAATGTCAGGGTATCGGTTATTCTCATCTTGTATCGGCTGACTGTTATAGTCAGGGAGAGAAGTGTCAGCTCTCGAAATCTGGCACTAGCTATATTGAATAACAAGGACCACTTACCATCATCTTTCATCTATTTCCATTTTTAAAGTTCATTCCTTTACTCTATCGTCATTCATATTTACTGTTCTATTAGTTTGGTATCAGAGAAGATACCTTCCTGAGACCATGTCAACCATTACTACGAGGATGGAGGCAAGGATGGAAGCAGTAGAAGGCAGTGTTAAGCAAATACCAATCATCGAGGAGAAGTTAGAGAACTTAACGATGATGGTGGAAAAGTTGGCGGAGAGGATGGAGGAGAACTTTCAGACCCTTCTGCAACACCATGCGGCTCAAGGGACGGCCGATGCTAGCTCCTCTAATCAAGAAGGAGCATCAGCGTTCGGGCAAGCCACAGAAGCTGAGAGGTTGGATGAACGTATTGTTAACAGAGACAAACAGCCGTAAAAGTTGGATCTACCAATGTTCGACGGTTCAGAATCAGACGCGTGGGTTTTTAGGGCTGAACGATATTTCGGAGTGAATCAACTGACTGAAAAGGAGAAACTTGAGGCTGTAGGGGTGTGTTTTGAAGGGGAGGCTCAGTCTTGGTTAAGGTTTGAGGAGAGGGAAGCGCAATTTTCTTTCTGGGAAGAGTTAAAAAAAACAGATGCTATTGAGGTTCTTGGGTCCAGATGAAGGGACTTTGATTCAAAGGTTTTTTGCAGTAAAACAGAGTGGGTCAGTGGCAGATTATAGGGCACAATTTGAGATGATTGCTGCTGCTATTGGGAAGATGGAGGAAGGTTACATGACAGCTGTGTTCATCAATGGGTTGAGGGAGGAGATTAAGGCTGAAATCTCTTTGCTAAACCCCATTGGGCTAAAGAAAACTATTAGTGTGGCGGCCCGGATTGAGAAAAGAAACCAAACCCTATCAACCCTTCCAACCCATAAGCCCACAAAAGAGCTCCTATCAATCCAAAACCCATCTGATTACAAAACTATACCCTGGAACCCTAGCCGGATTATTCAGAATGCCAATACTTCCAATAACTCTACAACCCACTATAATCCACCTAAACCATCCTACACCAGTAAAAACCAAACTCAAACCCATACACCTCAATCTACACACTTTAGAAACTACTCTTAAACCTATTCCAACCAGACACCACAATCCCAACCTAGACGCACCTTTACCCAAAATTCCAACTCAGGGGCTGCCAATGGGCCGAGGTTATGGCGGTTGACAACGTCAAAAGCCCAAGCCAGGAGGGATAAGGGGCTGTGTTACCGTTGTGATGATAAGTGGAGTATTGGTCATGTGTGTAAGAATCGAGAACTCCATGTTTTGTTAGTAGGTGATGGGGAAGAAGGCGAGGAGATGCCTTGTTTGCATCTCAGTGATAAAGAGGATGAGGGGGTAGGCAAGGAGGTCGAATTAGCTATTAGTTCTGTGGTGGGTATGGGAACTTTGCGAACACTAAAGTTGCCTGGGAAAGTGAAGGGAAAAGAGGTTGTGGTGTTGATTGACAGTGGGGCTACCCACAATTTTGTTTCGGAAGAATTAGTACAAGTATTGGGGATTTCGGTGACACCTTCGGAAGGCTATTCGATAACCATCGAAGATGGGAGTCAAGTACGTTCTTCAGGTGTTTTCCAAGGGCTACTATTGGAGTTACAAGGACTGAATGTTTGGGAGGATTTTCTTCCTATTCGTTTGGGCAGCGCAGATTTAATCATTAGGGTCAAATGGTTAAGCACCTTGGGAGAGACAAAGGTAGACTGGTGAAAGCTGCGTATGGAATTTAATGATGCGGGAAAAAAAGTGGTTCTTGAAGGAGATCCTAAACTCAACCGAGGGCAGGTCTCTTTTAAGGGGATTCACCATAGTTTTCGAGATGTGGGAGAGGGGATGTTGGTGGAGATCTATCTTCTTCACACCAAGAGGAAGAATCAAACAGTGAGAAAATTCCAGATGCACTGCGAAACTTGCTGCAACAGTTTGAAGATGTTTTTAAGTTACCCAGGGGATTACCGCCAACAAGGGGTCATGAGCATTCCATAGTGCTGAAGGAGGGAACTGACCCAATTCGAGTTAGACCATACCGGTATCCACATATACAGAAAACTGAGATTGAGCGTTTGGTGAAAGAAATGTTGATTGCAGGCATCATTAGGCCGAGTTCGAGTCCTTACTCAAGCCCGGTGCTCTTGGTGCGTAAAAAGGATCAGAGTTGGCATTTTTGCGTGGATTACCGTCCCTTAAACAAAGCAACAGTTCCAGACAGATTTCCAATCCCAAATATCGACGAATTACTCGACGAATTGCATGGGGCAGCAGTGTTCATGTAACATCCCAGAAAAATTTTCATATTAAAATAAATATGAAAATATCAGTATTTAAAAGTATACAAAATGTTGACGTAAAGTTGACACGGAATAAATAAAAGAAAAATCAAAAAAATTCTGAAAAATGAAAGAACGCACGGTGGATACAAAAGAACGCGACTTCGGCACGACCACGCGTAGTCAAAGCTGAGTAAAGCTTAGGGTTTGAAAAAAAAATATATATGTTTTGATCATTTACGGGAAAGTTCATTCAATAACTTTCAAATTGAAAGTTCTTCAGAGTAAAGCTTAGGGTTGCTGAGGAAGAAAAAGGAAAAGAGGCTGAGATTAGTTTTAATTGATTTTCTTCAAGAAATCAAGCTTAAGGTAAGATGTGAATGGTATACATATGGTTTATATATGGTTTATGATTGATTATGGTTAGTTTAGAATGAATTTTAGTTGCTGGAAAATTATGAAAGATGTTGATATTGATGTTAGAAGATTGGAAATGAGTTTGGTAATTGATTAGAATGATTTTAT